>VZQC01001686.1:246859-323990 GCA_009823505.1 Rhizomys pruinosus
AAAGAAAGAAAGAAAGAAAGAGAAAGAGAGAGAAAGAAAGAAAGAAAGAAAGAGAGAGAGAGAGAAAGAAAGAAAGAAAGAAAGAAAGAAAGAAAGAAAGAAAGAAAGAAAGAGAGAGAGAGAGAAGCCTGGATTTAGGGTTATGTGCTCCTTTCTCACAGAAATCTCTTAAGGGAGAAAGAGAGAGAGAAAGAGAGAGAGAGAGAGAGAGAGAGAGAGAGAGAGAGAGAGAGAGAATGGAAAATCTATCTATTGGAAGGAAATAAAGGAAATAAAGCCTTTAGCCTCAGAAGCATCTTCTGAAAATTAGGATCCATCAACCCTAATTTCAGGGGTGCCAAACAGAGTCCATATGGTCATCCATGAAAATAGTTTCCTGGACAGCACAGGGTGAAATAATAATCAGAATCTTCAGGCCTGTAAAGCCAGCATCCTGGAATTTGTGGGGGTTGGGTGGAGGGGCACTGAAAAAGAAAAAAAAAAAAAAAACAGTTCCTGATTCTGTCCCCAGCATCCCAGAGGACCGAGTTCCAGACAGTGGCCCAGCCCAGGGGCAGTGTTTGGGAACTTCCGGATACACCAGTTCTCAGGAAATTCAAAATGGAAAACAGGAGCCTAAACCATAAAAGGAGAAGGGCAGAGGGGCAAAATGGTGGCAGAAAGCAGTAGGTTTGAAGTCAGAGAAGAGAGCAGAGCAAATGGAGGAGAGGAGAGCAGAACAAAGGAGAGATGGTACCTCAGTGTAAAATGTGGAAACTGGTCCTCTGGAGGAATATAATACTGACAGTTCCCAGAGGGCTGCAATAAAAAAACGTGAGGTTCTTTATTGAAGAGAAATCCAGTGACTGTCAGCCACACCCGACCCAAAGTGTCCAGAATCTCGACCCTTAACTGAGTTCGTGCCACCATTATGTTAGAAATCTATGCCAGTGCAAACCTCAGATAAAAGACAGGCACACCAGGCTTACTCTGGGACATATTTACTTCAGGAATTGTCAGGAATCGCACGGCAGCTAGCAACATGGCAACCGAGGCACACTCCTTTAGAACCATTGGGCCGGACCTCAGGTAAAGGGGAAGAGGTGGTAAAATTGACAGCTTCTGGAGGAAGTGGACATCTGTGTGTCCCTTGGGATTCTGGGAAACCCAGACCTAACAGAAGTGACCAAGAAGTCGCTTCCCCTGAAGGCTACCTTTCATAGCTCAGGAGACCAACACAGCAAATGATATTGGTGCGGTAGTGGCACTTTTATCTTGGGGGTAAACGACAACTTCGTAATTGGACTTAAAGCCTACTCAGTAGGAAGAAACTCAGGTGCGATACTGTAAACATAGCCAAATACACATGACTGGAGAGCTCATAGATCTCAGACAAAACCCCAAAGCTATTATCTCCCTAGACAAATATAATTTCTTACTATTCACAAAACACAGACCCCTATATTTATAGACAAGTATCCCATTCACCACTTATCAAGGAAGCTTGTTTTACAAGACATGGAAATTATTACAGAGTACCACAACTGATCACACATAGAAATTGTCTGTGAATTGCTGAAGTCAAAGTGGCATATCTACAATGGAACCTCTACACCTAAGACTCATGAAACAGTGGAATAAGGGGTAGAGAGAACACTAATGCACCTCTCAGTTCTCATCACTGAAGCTCCTTCATGCAACAAAGGGTCAGGAGGTCACAAATGGCCAAAGCATAGAGTAAGAGTCTTCAGAGAGTGGGCACTTTGACAGGACTCTTATACAAACTTCAACCATCCAGGGCTCAAGGACTGTTGAGGAAGAGATTGTAAAAGTCAGGGAGTTGGTCCATGAAAATATTGAAACACAGTCTTACAGGCTCCTTGGGCTTTGCTCATAAGAACCTACAGAAACGGTGTCAGCATGGCAAAGACCCATGCAAAATCAAGGAGACAAATATCCAAAACAGAACTGTAGAAATGGCCAGCAGGCCTCAAGGTAGTCAAATCATATTTGGCAGCTGATTACTCCTGGGTAAGGAAGAGTTGATCTTGGTAAAGGATGTGACTCTGGATAAGTTGACTAGACCTCAGGTGATGAACTTGCACTGAGGGATGTCTGAGGACATTAACTTGATAGGATAGGCTTAACACAAATGACAGAATGCATGAATTTCTGTAGGTGAAGAGCTATGGGAGGTGACAATAGGGAACAGGTAAGAAAAATGATTAACACTGATATATTCTATATGAAATATCCAAAAATTAAATAAAAATTTATACCCTCCCCCAAAACAAGTATTAAAAGTATTGATCATTCTATCAATTATGAAAATGCAAATTAACACTACTTTAATAATTAATTCTACCACAGTCAGAATAGCTAAAATCAGGAGAGCAAAGGTAACCACATACTGGTAAAGATGTGGGGAAATGAGAATCCTCATTCACTTTTGGTGGAATTGCAACCACCAGGGTAATTAATGTAGATAACTCTTAGAAAATAAAAATAGATATACCATATAATTCAGCTCTACCACTCTTTGGCATGTACCTAAAGACTATTGCACAGCCCTAGATTGCCTCCCAGATCATGAATGTGAGACATCATTGCTCAAGAGAGGGCATAGGGCAGTCCCAGAACTTTGAGCAATGTAGCTGGAAATGACCTGGAACCTCCTCCCTGAAGACTAGCTCTCATAGTATCAGAGGACAATATGTAAGCTACTAACAGAGAAAAGCAATCAATGGCTCTACTCAATTGGGCATCCTAATAAATACACCAATGACTAGCCCAGCAAAGTATCTGTAGTGGTGCAGTACTCAGTACTGGCACATTTATCTTAGGGTAGTTAACAGCTATTTAATTGAACTTAAGGTCTGGCTCACTCAATGGGAAGAAATTCATGATTAGTACTATAACATAGCCAAGTACACATGGCTGAGGACGTCATAAATCCTAGAATAAAACCTCTTTATTCTCATTCTTAGATCAACATATTTCCTTACTATTCTAAATATATTTTCTTATGTTATAGACAATATGCCTTTAACCACTCATCAAAGAAGCTTCTTTTTTCAACAGATAGAAACTATTACAGAGTTCCACAACTAGTCAAATGCAGAGAATAAGTGTCTGTAAGATGCCAGGCATAAGACAAACATCTACTGTGCAACATCTATACTTAAGGCTCATAGAACATAGTAGAACAGGAGGTAGAGAGAATAGTAACACATCTCTCAGCTCTCACCAGGGAGCCTTTCTTAGACAGCAGATAATTATTAGCCCAGTATACTACAACTGGCTAAAATGTAAAGAATAATAGATTACAGACAGCTTGTCTCTGGATAGGACAATTATCTTAAATCTCTTCCACTTTGGGCTCAGTGACCATTAGGGAAGAGGTTACAGAAAGACTGTAAGAACCAGACGTGGTAGATGAGCACAAGAAAATGGAGTTTTCCAGTCCATAAGGAAGATGTTCATGTGAAGTCCCACAGCAGTGTTGATAGCATGTACAAGACCCATGCAACCTCAAACCAGACAAAATTCCAGCATAGTGGTGGAGGAAAAGCCCCATCTTTAGCTGAGGAACTGTTTACAATTAATAACAACTGGGAAATGGTGTGTTGGTTTTCTTTAAGGGGATGATGCTAAATAGGTTGACCAGGCTCCAGTGAATGGTCTCATACTGAAAGGCATTTGGGGACACATGTGCGGCTCAATAGGCCTTGACATATATGTCAAAAGGCATGAAATTCAGTGGTGGGAGGGGGGCTACAGGGAAGGTACAAATAGAGGAGAGATTCTAAATAGGATCAAGGTATATTATTCCAAATTCCCAACAACTCGATAAAGGAAAGAAAGAAGTTCAAAAATGGTGATAAGAATGTAGAGAAAGATAAATACTTTTTCATTATTGTGGGTGGTGTAAACAATGTGGGGGTTTCTCCAAACGCTGAAAATAGCTCCTCTTTTAACCCTCATATACTAATCCAGGGCAGTTAAAAGAACCCTGTGCTATAAAAAACAAACAAACAAACAAAAAGAACCCTGTGCTATAAAGAAGACACAAGTACACATCCATACTCATAGCTGCTCTGTTCATGTTCATCAGCAAAGAGAAATTAAATTTTCAGAAAAAGAGATGAAACCAGGAAATATTATACTAAGTGAAGTTATCTAGACCCCCAAAGGAAAATACTGTATTTTCTCTTTCATATGAAAATCCTGACTTCAAAAATTTTAAATTCACATGTTCACGAGTATGTGTAGAGCCCAGGAAGCAAGATAGGATCAATGAGAGGTGGGTAAGGGAAAGTCCTTCTTTGGGTATAGAGAACCAAACAAATGTATGATAGTAGAGGGTCTGAATACAAGGGGTATTGATATCTAAAGACTAATCAGAGAAGGAAATGGGAAGGGACAAGGTGAAGTTTGAGGAGTCAGCCAAAACCAAGGACACAGGTCAAAAAAAATATGGAAATCTACTACAGTAAAAGCTAACTAAAATATAATTTTACCAAAGGGTTAAAATGCAGGTACCCTGCATGTATTGATAATATTATTCCCAGAAACCATAGTGTTTTAAATAAAAATCCCACTCTCAGGTACATGTAAGATGGGATGGCTCTCTATGAATCATTGTGAAGAAAGCCCCACAGGGTCCCAGTGCTAATAAAGTCTTTGTTCTTAGTTATCGATCAGATCCTAGTGATGAAGACACCATAAAATTTAGATAATTTGGATAACATAAACATAGAAATTGTGCTAGAGGCTTCCTCCCTGCTTGTAAGCATCCATTATGCTGCGAACTTCAGATTGCTGGGGGAGAAAAGTCATGAGCAGTCTTACCCAGCTGTGGGAGCCTCCATGTTACAACCCTGACCTGTCAGGCAGGACAAGCCCACTAGTGCACTAATTCTAACTGATTTTATGATCCATTCCTCAGGAGAGGATACGTGTCTGCTATCATAAACTTAGTCGAATGCCTCTGGTTGGCAAGTCATTAGTCGTAATTGAGAAATGTACCACTGGAATTTTGTTAAATGGACATGTAGCCAAACTATATCATGCATTCTTATGTTAATACCCACAGATCCATTCTGGATCAGAAACACTACTTTTATGAGAACATGAATGGTAAGACAGAGAATGGCAGGTAAGCAAAGATTCAAAACTAGTCAAAGTGTTAAGAATAAGAGACTATTGAGTGCACATAACTGAGACATCTATATCACAATGTGGTAGAGGGTTCTGAGATATTGTAACAGCTAGAGAATGGCAGTTATGAAATGCTATTTTCTAGATACTACATCATCATTGTAATCATGAACAGAAGCAGCTATAATTACCCACACAAGAACTGAACCAAAAAAATTACATTGCTGTAGGAGGTAGAGTAGTTGAGAAGGAGGGAGTCAGCATGTTGGAGAGGTATAAAAGAAGGTAATGAAATAGAAAATACATAATACATTCTAAACATGTATAAAATTATCATTTTTAAATATCTACTATAAGAACTTTCCCATTTTAACTTATCTTTAAAATTATTTTTAAATGAGAAAATATTAACTATAAATATATATGAAATAATTAATTTTCATGTATGTATACAATAGAGAATGACTGAAGAAAGCTAATTATCTTGTCCACCAACTCACCGACTTAACATTTTCATCATCACATATTAGAAATTGCTCTTTATTTATTATTTTTTTTTTTTTTGGTCTTTTCAAGACAGGTTCTCCCTGTAGCCCCAGCTGTCCTGGAATTCGCTCTGTAGTCCAGGCTGGCCTTGAACTCACAAAGATCTGCCTGCCTCTGCCTCCCAGAAAAAGTAAAATAAAATAAAATCTCTTACACATATAAGAAAACCACTCTACCAACTGAGTTAGGTATCATATCACTGAGCTATATCATTAGCTCCCTTTAGCATTTCTTGAAGTACACGAGTAGTAATGATGAAGTCTCTCATGTTTGTCTACGTGGAAATCCATTTTGCCTTCGTTTTATTAGGTGATTTTGATAGAATTATGGTTAAATTTCATTTTTCCTCCCAAATCATGTTTTCATTTATTTTCATATTTAATTGTGGTTATTTATCCAGTATAGCATGATGCTTCATAAAATGCATACATGAGAAAATAACAAATCGCATTAACTAGCATATGTCCTTAAATATAATTAGCATAAATAGTTGTATATATAGTGAAATTGGGTATGACATTTTGATACATATACAGTGAATGCTGATTTAATCAAGATAACTAACACTTCCATCTCCTTACAATTACTGTCCATTTGGTGCCTCTCAGCTTCTCTCTTGTAATAATAACAGATGTTTAGTAGGTAATTGTGATCTATAAAATACTACAACTTATGGGCTGGAGAGATGGCCTAGAGGTTAAGAGCGCCGACTGCTCTTACAGAGGACATGGGTTTGATCCCCAGCACCCACATGGTGGCCGAGAGCCGTCTGAAACTCCAATTCCAGGAGAACTCCAGTTCCAGGGGAACCCGACACCCTCTTCTGACCTCCGCGGCATTGCACGACACTGGTGCACAAACTTGCATGCAGACAGTACATTGATACACATACAGAAATAAATAAATGCCGGGCATGGTGGCACACGCCTTTAATCTTAGCACTTGGGAGGCAGAGGCACGCTGATCTCTGTGAGTTCGAGGCCAGCCTGGTCTACAGAGTGAGTTCCAGGACAGCCAGAGCTACAGGGAGACCCTGTCTCAAAAAGACCAAAAAAAAAAAAATACTACAACTTATGTCTGTCTGTATTTTTCTACCCATTTGACAACCTCTTTCTCTCAGTAAAATTTAGAAATTACCAAAATTAAAACAATGCATCTCATATAAAGAAGTAACAGTATGTTAAAAGCTTTCTTTTATGAAGAAATAGCACAATAAAATAAATATTGGGGACGGATTAGATGGATCAACAGTTAAGTGTATGTACTGCCTCTGCAGAGGACCCATGTTTGGTTCCCAACACCCACATCAGGTAGCTCATAACCACCTCTAACTTCAGTTTCAAGATATCCAATGTCCTCTTCTGGCCCTATAGGCAATTGCAAACACATGGTGCACAAAAACATATACAGTACATACAGAAACATAAATAATACTACTACTACTACTAATAATAATAATAATAATAAGTAAATTGTTAAAAATAATAAAGGGACCAAAATGCTAAATCAAGAATAGATCAACAGTGTGAACAGACCCATAAAAAGTCTGAAACCCAAAACTGTGAAGGTGATAGAAGAAAAAGTTGGCAGCAACTTACAAGAGATAGGTGTAGGAAAAGACTTTCTAAATCAGACAGCAGCTGCTCAGGAAATAAGGTAGACAATTGACAAGTGGGAACTTATTAAACTCAAAAGTTTCTGTACAGCAAAAGAAACAGTAAGGGAAGAGAAAACCCACAGAGTGAGAGGAAACCTTTACTGCTGATACATCTGACAGAGCATTAACTTCCAGAATATATAAACTATTCAAAAACCAAAGAAGTAAGAAAACAAATGACTCACTCAAAAGATGGAGTAAAAAGCTAAGGAGAGACTTCACAAGTGAGGAAATAGAAATGGCCGAAAAACAAACATCTTAAAAAGTGTTCAACATCACTAATAATTAAGGAAATGAAAATTAAAACCACCTTATCTCACCCCGATAAGGCTGGCAAGGATCAAGAAAACGAATGATACTAAATGCTGGAGAGGATGTGGGGAAAGGGGAACACTCATCCACTGCTGCTGGGAATGCAAACTTGTTCAACAACCACTATGGAAAGCAGTATGGAGAACCCTTAAAAGACTCAAAATGAGCCTACCACCTGACCCAGCCATACCACTTCTGGGAATATATCCATAAGACTCTTCCTACCACAGAGATACATGTACAGCCATGTTTATTGCAGCCCTCTTCACAATACCAAAGAGCTGGAACCAACCAAAATGCCAGTCACCGATGAGTGGATAGAGAAAATGTGGTACATCTACACAATGGAGTCCTATGCAGCAGTAAAGAAAGATGACATCATGGAATTTGCAGGTAAATGGATGGAACTAGAAGATTTTATGCTAAGTGAAGTAACACAATCCCATAAAAACAAAAGACGAATGGTATCCTTATCTGTGGATGCTAGTACCAAGTACCTAGTTGTAAGACAAACTGAACAATGTTAATGTTATATTCCTCATGATCTAAAGACAACTAAGCTCTTGCAATGTGGATAACTAAACAGGCTCTAGAGCTGACCTAACACTTATTTTCAGACCTTGGGTTTTTGGTACATGATGGAGGGTATGTGTGCATCTTGTAGAGTATTATGGGATTAAAATGGAAAGATGCAAATCAAGAAATATTCTATGGAAATAACATACGGTTTGTTCCAAAAGATACAATCTAAATATAGGTGTAATAAGCTGGTGCAACTTAGCCTTTCTGGGTGCTTAACGACCATACTTAATGCCCATAACAATTCGGCTGAGGGACCGAAGGGATAACTTTGTTCCTTGCCCTCAGAGGTCAACCAAGTCTAAGGGGGGCACCTCTTGAAATGTCCTACAGAAGTGGGTCACCAGTGTTCCTGTTCAGGGAGGTCTTGGAGAGGCACTGATGGGACTTCAGCCAGTGTCCAGTCTACAGAGAGGAAAGTCTGCTCATGCTTCAGAAAAGGAAGCCTGGTCTAGCAAGACCTGCTTTTGTCCTCAAGTGGATGGAACTGGTGAATGAAAAGCTGAAAGGAGCAAGAGGCTCCCATCCTTCTCCTCCTCACCAAAAAAACAAACAAAAAAAAAAACAAACAAAAAAAAAAAAAAACCTGAGAGACATCTGAGGACCAGATCCTCAACTGACCTTGAGAAAACAAAAACTTTGGTTAATCTGGGCTAACTGTATGGCCTTAAGCATCCGAAAGGAAAGTACAACCAGCCACAAATAATCAGTAAAACCAGAGAAACTGTGCTGCAGATACAGAATTTGAGATTGTAGTAAAAAAGACAAAAAGAATAAAGAGAGAGTACTGTTGTTTGGCCTATCTCCAATTCTTACTGCCAAGTGCATCTACTGTGTGGCTGCCACTGCTTTTGGCACTCCTCAAAGGCATGAGACACAGCTTTTTAACCTCCTAATATAGACCGAGGACTCATATCTCCAGAAGAATCCTCCAAACTTTCAATGACAGATGGGGACCAATGAAACACCACCTTATGGACTAAACAGCTAAGGGGATGTCAGCCTCATCAGAGTGTAGACTGTCATTGTTGGAGTACCTGGGCTGTATCATAGAGGCTAGTGCAGGGGGGATCAAGACAGGGTGTGTGCTTACTGGACTTCATTTTGGGGGACCATGGGAGGGAAAGACCCCAATGTGGAGCAAAAGAGCAGGATTAATGGTTGGGGTTGCCAAGGAGGAACCTTCGAGCATTTCCTTAAGGAAAACATGACATATTTAAGGAAGAAAACAAAAAATTCCTCCAATTCAAGTGATATGTGTATGCATGTATGTTTGTATGTATGTGTATACTTATGTATATATAAAACTATGTGTGTGGATATATACACATATATATATATATAAAGAATATAAAGTTATACTTATTTTACCTGCATGCAACTTTATAGTTACAATGTGAATCTCTATATGTATTTTGGAATTAACCTATAGTTTATTTTCAAAATTTGTAATTTTGATTTATGTGTGGAGTATATATATGCATATTTTGGACTAATATAAAATTAACGGGAACAAAAAAAAAGAGAGAAAAACCTATTCGAAGAACTGAACAAAACAGTAAACTTGTGCATTGAAAGGGTTATAAAAGACTAAGAAAAAGATGTGAGACAGGACCTAACATGTATGACAGAATCCATGAGTCTGGCAGGGAGTGGAGGTGGGAGGGCGTGAGGGGTGGGCATGGATGGGGGAATGAGTCTAAATTTGATTAAGAAATGTTGTATAAAATGCACCCAATAAAAATTAACTTAAAAAAAGTAAAGAAATTGAACAGTAATACAAATCTACTCAGCTAAAAAAAAATCTCAGGCTCAGATTCATTCACAGCACAGTTCTACCAGATATTCAAAGAAAATCTACAACCAAAAATTCTTAAATTATTCAGAAATACATAAACAGAGGGAAGGTTCCCAAACTCCTTCTATAAAGCCAGTATCACTCTGATGCCAAAACCAGATAAAGACACACACACAAAAAATCTTAAAGAGAAGAAAATGTAAGAAAACATCATCTCTTCCAAAATAATTCGATATAGATCTATCATAATAAGACGCTTCCATTTAGCAAGGGGTGGTGGCACACACCTTTATACCTAGCACTTGGGAGGCAGAGGCAGGTGGATCTCTGTGAGTTCAAACCCAGCCTGGTCTACATAAAGAGTTCCAGAACAGCCAAAGCTATAGGGAGACCCTGTCTCAAAAAGACCAAAGGACAAAAAAAAGATGCTTCCATTTAAAATTTCTTATTATTATTTAAAAAGTAATGCTTAAAACATTGTAAATGACATTTAAAAGTTTATTTTATTCTTCAAATCATTTTTAATGATTACCCAGTAGATAAATATATAATTTAGCTTAATTTTTATTTATATTTTATTTATAGGCATATGAGTATATGTATATGTATCTGTGTATGTCTCTGCCACATGTGTTCAGGTGTACATGGAGGCCACAGAAGGTTGAGTCATATGGTATTCTATTTTAATATAATTATTTAAAGAAAATTCATGGTGTGTTCATTCCATAAAGGCTGTAGTAATTTGTACTCCTACCAGCTGGGAACAAGTGTTCCTTTTTTCCCCACATCCTCTCCAACTTTTACTGTCAAATTGCTTGATGATAGCCATTGTGACTGAGGTGATGTCAATATTAAAACAGTTTTAACATTCATTTCCCTGATTACTAAGGATGTTGAACACTTTTAAAACTTGCTCGTGGGGCTGGAGAGATGGCCTAATGGTTAAGAGCACCGACTGCTCTTTCAGAGGACCCGGGTTTGATCCCCAGCACCCACATGGCGGCTGAGAACCGTCTGTAACTCCAATTCCAGGAGAACTCCAGTTCCAGGGGAATACAACACCCTCTTCTGATCTCCACGGCATTGCACGACACAGGTGCAAAAACCTACATGCAGACAGTATATTCATACACTTAAAATAAATAAATTAAAAATTAAAAAAAAAAACTTGCTCATATAAACCTACAGCAACAGTGACAGCATGCATAAGACCCATGCAAAACTAAACCAGATAAAAACCCTGCATATGCCTGGGGAAATGAGGGGCTGAAGAGATGGCTCACCAGTTAAGAACACTTACTGTTCTTCCAGAGAAACTGAATTTGATTCCCAGCTCCGACATGGTGGCTAGCAACCATTTATAACTCAAGTTCCAGGGGATCTGATATCCACTTCTGCCAGGAGTAGTGGTGCATGCTTTTAATAACAGCACTCAGGAGCCAGAGGCAGGTGGATCTCTGTGAGCTCAAGGCCAGCCTGGTCTACATAGTGAGTTCCAGGATAGCAGGGACTACAGGAAGACCCTGTCTCAAAAGGCAAAGAAAAAAAAAAGCCTGGAGGTAATAAGCCCCAACATATGCTGAGGAACTTTTGGAAGCTGGTCACTGCTGGGCGAGGGAGAGTTAGAAGCTGATACCATACCTTTTACACATCACATTAAATCTCATACTCACTGAACCAGTATCTCCAAACTGAAGTTTGTGGATCATCTCCAAAAAACCAACACCGCCAGAAGAAGCCTTCATGATGGTAAATCATGAACAATTCCTCATATTTGTTCACATTTTCTTCACACTATGAAAAAAAAAGAAAAAATTTAAAGTTCTGTTTTTTAACATGACATGGATTTTCATGGAGTTCTACAATTTATGTGAATACAGCTTGTGGCAGGGTAGGAAATGTGTTTTTAGAATTGACTCTCTTGGGGCTGGAGAAATGGTCTAGCAGTTAAGAGGGCTGACTGCTCTTGCAGAGGACCCGGGTTCGATCCCCAGCACCCACATGGTGGCCGAAAACCGTCTGAAACTCCAATTCCAGGAGAACTCCAGTTCCAGGGGAATCCTACACCCTCTTCTGACCTCTGCGGCACTGCACGACATGGGTGCACAAACCTACATGCAGAGAGTACATTCATACACATAAAAAAATAAATAAATTTATTAAAAAATTAAGAAAAAATTGTTGACTCTCAGGCAATTTCTTTGTGTCAGAGCTTTAAAATTATTTTAAAATTATTATAATTAATATTTTTGTTTAATTTCATATTATAATTTATTATGTCTTCACAGATTATAGCTTAGTTTTTATTTTAAATGAACATATAAATGATACCATGCTTCACAGTTAGTTAGTAGCTAGTAGAAAATCATTTGAATAAACAAGATCTTTTTCGTTTTGTAGGGATATCAGAAAAATATTAGTCTGTGGTATATTGATGGGTAATCATTATACTTGTCTCTAAACCATTGTACTTGAATTTCTCAAAATCAAAAGACTTATTTGAAAAGTATTAAATAACAGGGAAAGTTTGAATAGGGAGAGTGAGGGGAACAGAGCACAGAAGAGATAGAAGTATAATAGCTAACAGTATGAATGTTTGGGGAAAAAAACACATAGAAACCTACTCTCATAGACACGTTCTAAAATATATGCATATAAAAGAGTTTGAACAGAGTTACCCTACATGGAGAACAATGTTCCTCCCAGAAGCCTTAGGCTTTCAAGTAAAATACCTGATGCCAGTTGTCCTCTCAAATTGTTTGTCAGAAGAGTCCCAGAGACAATACAGACTATTGGCATTGCTTTTGGTTACCCATCATAACTTGTTAGTAGAACCTATTGCTAAAGATGCCACACATTTTGATCATAGGATCTGGAAAAAATCAAGCTGGTAGTAAACACTTCCTCCCCATTGGCTGAGTTTCATAGTACCCTAAGGGGTTATACTGAATGATCAGGGAGAAATGCCATCAACAGTATTACCCAGGAATTGCACCCTACAAGTTATAATAACAACTGATATGCCAAGATATTCTCATGGGCCCAGTAATGGCACGAATTTATGGAAGCAACCAACCACTTCCAGATTGTGTTTAAGGCTTGCTCCATTAAAGGTAACTCCTGTGTAGTACTCTAAAATTTGGCTAAGAATCCATGGTTAAGGACTTCATAGGCCCTAGGGGTGAAATTATTACTACCATTTTGCTAAATGGACATAATATCAAACATATCTCTAAATATCTGTCTCTATATACTAGATTAATGTAATTCTCAATCTTCATCAGAGAAGTAACTATGAAGTGGATGATGTATATAGAGAGACACAATTGGTCAGAATACAAAGAATAAGTGCCTAGAATGTTCAGCCATATTCTTCCCTGCTCCTGTCAAGAAAGAGGGAGAAAACAAGTTGCAAAAACAAGAGGTAAAGTAGGATTGGGATGAAATATTGTCTCTGTGGACCTGACAGAGCCATGAACTTACATATAGCTCTGGATGCTTTCCCAAAATGAAGCCAACCCAGGTGTCAACGCTCCATCAAGGATGACATGGTGAACCTACAGCCTTAGTTGCGTGGCTATTAATAGTTGATATCTATTAGAGAAAAGAAAGTTAATGTTCTTTAGGGGTATGGTCCTTGTTAGGTTGACCATGCTGATTCTCCAGTATATGGCCTACACCCATGTGTATATGGGCATCAATAATTGGTCTCAGTGGTTGTAGTGGATGTAAAAGAGGGGCTGGAGAGATAGCCTAGTGGTTAAGAGCACCGACTGCTCTTGCAGAGGACCCGGGTTCAATCCCCAGCACCCACATGGCGGCTGAGAACCATCTGTAACTCCAATTCCAGGAGAACTCCAGTTCCAGGAGAATCCGAGAACCTCTTCTGACCTCCGCGGCATTGCATGACATGGGTGCACAAGCCTACATGAAGAGAGTACATTCATACACATACAAAATTAAATAAAATTTTTTAAAAAAGAGAAAAAAGATGTAAAAGAGGACAGGAATTTGAAGACAGGGATATGGAAATATTTAGAAGGCATTGGTGATGGGGCGTAGGAACTAGATATGTTCGAATACATTTATATGAATATATGAAATTCTCAATGAATAAAAATATATTTCAAAATTAAATAAATATATACTTACAGTATGTTCTATATTACTTATATTGACTGGAAGCCTACTAAATGGGAGTTTAACTTGGAATATTAACTTTTCCTGTACATATGCATTTTATGAGAACCCAAGCCATAGTCCATTTATTTTGTACAATGTGATTGGATTAATGTCCTTAAATGGATATATTGGTTAGCAAATTTCTCCATGAAGGTATAAATAGATATGAACTAAGTTTTTTATTTTCATTTTCATTAATATTATATATTTCTTTTACATTCCCTGCTTAAAGAAACATTTTATACTACATAATTTGGGGTAATGAATCACGGCATGGGGTTATCTGTACTCATAATAAGTGATTTGAAATACAGACTTGGCATCATTTATATTTAAATTTTAGATTAATGAAACCAGACAAACACTGTATGGAAGAGAAATTCATTGAAAATTAATGTAGTCAAGGTCTCTGTAGTCTTTAAATTTTTCAAAGTGCTGTGATTAGAGAGGTGAGAGTTGAATAGTCCCAATTTAGCTTATTTAAGAGTACAAACAATAAGTACAGAGAGACAAGGAGAAAGCCTGGACTTAAAGACATATTTTCAGAGCTTTAGTTTAATTACTGTATTACTATTATGGTGATAAAATATGCTTTCAAAATGTGTTGCTTAATTGTAGCCCTTAAGGGAATCAATTCAATTATTATTATGATTTTCAAATTGTATTTCAAAATATTCAGGAGGAGTCAACTGATTTTTTTGATTATAGCATGTAATGTGATTTGGGAATATGTATGTAATTGCCTGATTTAAATGCATATAACAATGTTACTTTTTAAATTCTAGAAACTAAAGCAGAACACAAAGCATGCTGATTTAGTAAATAGCAAAATAATTTAACTATTTAATATCATGAACAAGTGTATTATATATTTGATTTCTTTCCATACTTCTCCAAATCTTTTTGTAATTATTTTATCATTTTATTTTTTTAGACTGTGCCTTCCATAGCACCAGCTGGCTTGGAACTCATTATGTAGACCAGGCTGGCATTCATCTCACAAAGATCCACCTGCCTCTACCTCCTAAGTGCTGTTATTAAAAGCATGTGCCACCACATCCAGCTTAACTCTCCAAATCTTTTGATAACATATTCTACAACTTCCAATTTATTTATACATATTTTATCATATAATAAGGGTATGTTTAAGATAAAATGGTAGAAAATGAATGCTACACCTATTTGCCTTGATTCAAACTCTCTGAGCAGTGACGGTTATGAAAGTATATTATGAAAAGTAACCCTGGATAATGAACTTTATTACACACCACAGTTGAGGAACTCTTGAGCTCAAAAGTGTCCAAATGGAAAAATAACTACAGGTAGTATTTGTCACTTGTTTTATTTTCCAGGTATCTTTAATTTACTGTACAGCATCATAGCTTCAGATTGTTCTTTGATTGCTCCATATAAATGTAATTAAAATTTCTCATCCTCTGTAGTTCCATATTAAATAACAGAAACAAATCCACTAAACTCTTATAATTTGATGTTTTGATTCATTACTTTTATCAATTTCTTATGTGTAGGAAATCTTATTATAAATATCATTCTCAACATGGAAATAGCACACAGATTGTCCAAAATAATAAGTAAAGCCATCATCCTTAAATATTTTGTTCATTCATTTACTGAATCTTGGGCTTACTTATATACTAATTAAATCCCCTGAGAGTGACTATTCATTAGTAGATGCTAAAATGTATACCACACATTTAAGAGATACATGCTGCAAAGTGTATGTCTATTAAGTCTGAAAGTATGAACTCATTTTCTCTCTAAGCATGAGAATGACACATGCTTTTGATGAGTTTGTTATTACTTTACATTTTTAAATGCATTATTTAAGAATTAGATGAATATTAAATAATTAAATGCTCAGTAATAATTTCTTTTTAATTTTATTTATTTTTATGTGTATGAATGGACTGTCTGTATGTAGGTTTGTGCACCCGTGTCGTGAAATGCCGCGGAGGTCAGAAGAGGGTCTCGGATGCCCCTGGAACTGGAGTTCTCCTGGAATTGGAGTTACAGACAGTTCTCAGCCGCCATGTGGGTACTGGGGATCGAACCCGGGTCCTCTGCAAGAGCAGTCAGTGCTCTTAACCGTTAGCCTATCTTTCCAGCCCCATAATTTCTTATTTATGGAGATACATCCAAGATCATATTTTTACATCTTAAATACTTGTGAAAAATATGAACTATAATCTAAAGTAATGAAATTAAAAGGAATAACTGGATAGGACACTAGTCTATGAAATGGGAAATTCTAAGCTTTAGTTGTTTCTCAGTTATAAGTTCTGTAAACTTAGGTAAGTCCTTTGCCCTTTGGAACATCAATTTTTTTCAAGTGTAAAGTCCATTAAACTTATTTCCAGCTACTTTTTGTCACAGTACAAGTCACTGTAGATGACAAATGGATTTTGAAAGTGATACAATCAGCTTACTGTGATTTTAAAAAGAGAATAATATGGGCTGGAGAGATGGCTCAATCTGAGACCCTCTTCTGTCCTCCACCGGCATTCCAAGACATGGGCACACTAACATACATGTAAGCCCTACAATAATACACATAAAAGTATTAAAAAAAAAGAATACTAGATGGGGACTAAGATGCCTTGTGTTTGTCACAGCCAGGACTAGTTGATTTCTAATATCACTAGCATTTATACCACTTTACAGTCCTATTTGGTGTCTTCAAGGGCTGATCATAACTCTTTAATACTTTTTGTCTGGGGAGCACAGACAATTGCTATCTAGAGGTTCAACTAATCATAATTGCAAATGAAGTAGGTGGGAGCCTGGATCGTACGTTATCAGAGAAGCCCTGGAAGGTGCCCACTCAGAAAAGCTCTCTCCAGGCAAGAAAATTTCAGACTGTATCAACCATTATTATTTCTTTTGAGTGAGCTATAAATGCCAATACTTATAATCTCAACATTTTGGAGGTAGAGTCAAGAGTATCGGCATTCTTAGGCCAGCTTGGAAACAAAAAAGGATGCAAATAAATAAAAATGAATTTCTCTGACCTCTTTAGAAAGAAAATATCTTTAGTAGAGATATCATTTTAAAACTTATTCCACATTGATAAATCAATAAAGTTGCTGTTGTCTTACCCGGCAATAAGTTTTTAATAATTATGGGTGGGATTGTGAACAGGGTGCGCTAATTAAAAACTGCAGAAAGGGAAAACATTTGACAAAGAGAGTTATGCAAAAGCAAAAAAAAAGAGTGTATGAGAGGAAACTTTATTTAAGCAGAATTTTCTGAGAAACATATCAGCATGTATTTCCACATTCCTTACTCATATTACTTCATAGTGAGTAGTACTCACTTTTTTGTAAGAAGAATAATAGCTTTTCTTCTCTACTGGAGAATCACTTCAAAGTACAAAGTATTTTTCCATATGAAGACATTGCACGGACAATAAGCACTGTTAATAGTGGATGATGAGTATTGTTTTATGGCAAGATTGCATTTGAGTTTCCTGAAATTGAAGTTTAAGAAGGGCTTTTGGTTCATAAGTGAACTTTCAGTAAAGTATCCTTTATTATTGGACTATAGTTATGACAACACAACAATAAAAAAGACTTTTCAGCACTCTGGAAAGGAAAATGATTTTTTTTCCTTATTAGCGCTAATGTAGAGTTATAAACTTTCAAATTAATTTAATGACTCAATCAAATATTTGGTTTATGCTCTACCTCAAATCTTCACATTATTTTAAAACTTCAACATAATTAGAAAATTACATTACGGAGGACACTTTACAAATTAATAATCTAAATTTTCATGAATTATCATGAATATCTGCAAAGATATTCATTCCAAATGGATGTCTTACTTTTCAATTTATATATCATTCTTTCCTATGAAACTCACTCTGTGTTCCATGTCTTCAATCTCTGAAGCAACTCTGAATAGCAAACATTAAATTTTAAAATAAACCTTAATGGAATTAACCCCTCCCCCAAATTACTCTACTGTCATTAAACTTTCTGAAAATATGTCCCTTTAATGGGAATTTACTTTAAATCCCACACTTTTTATAGAATATATTAAGCTTCTAATTACCTCCTCTTCAGTGTCCAAAGTTTCATTGTTGGAATCAAAACTCCCACAGGTCTCTGTTGCAAGTAACCAATATTCAGTTCCAAATGCTACCAAGAAAAGAATAAAGCCAATAGCACCAATAATTCCTGCCAAGAGAGCAGCAATTCCAAACTTCATAATAGAACAGCTATATTTTTGTCTACATTTGCATGCAAAAGAAGCACTGAAAGGACCAGTTGCTAAAGCACAGCCTGTGGGTCTCAAGAGAAGTCACTATTTTAAGACTAGGATTAACATCTTTTTGTGACTGGTCTAGGTTTCACCAGGCTGTGGAAGAAGAGCTATTAAAAGCAGATGACCTGGTTCAATTAGGCCAATAAGCTATCTGACACAAATCTACAAATCTGCTCTCTTCCTCTCTCTCTCGCTCTCTCTCTCTCTCTCTCTTTCCCTCCCTCCCTCCCTCCCTCCCTCCCTTCCCCCTCTTCTCTCCACATGCATATAAACACACACACACACACACACACACACACACACACACACGCACACACACACACAAGAAATAAGTTTCACAAAATAATTAACAGAAACAGTGGAAATGTAATATATCAACTTCATGCTTAAATGGATGTGAAATTAGCAATATCTATAAATAAGTAGCTACCCAGTGAGCAGGTCACAGATTAGGATTATTCAGTAAATTCTAATAAACATGATTTGTAATAACTGTACAAATATCTCCATTAGACATATTAAACACAGCATATTATTTATATTTAAAACTTACAGTCTAAAGACTCATCAGAATGCCATAAGCACACCTCTGCACAAATAGAAAAATAACTTTAAATTTCATAATTATTAAAAGAAAATATTTCTCTTGTCATAGTTATTATGCTCTAACTATAATTTGGTGCAAGAATTGAACTAAACATAGATTAAGAAAGATATGCAAAACAAAATGTATTTATTTGTTCATTTTTAAAAATATGTTTAAAATGAGATGCTTCATAGAAGGCCAGTGGGTTCAGAGGTACCATATATTAATGGGAATAGAAAAGTGAGTGGCAGGCATATTGTTATATCAGGAGAACAACCTTTATAGTTATCTTGGATTTGAATCTCTGTTATTCCACTTACTAACATATGGCTTTAAACATCCTTTAAGCTTCAGTCTCCGTACCATTAAAATGAAGATGACAGTAGCACTTAACTTATAAATTTGTTGCTCTTATAAATCTGTTGCTAGGATACAATACTGACAAATCATATAATATCTGGCATATTATAAGCAAATGCTACATCTTTTACCCACTTCTTAGGAAATATTTTATGTGAAAACTTTATTAAAGGAAGCATAGGATATTAACATCTCTATTTATGGAACCTATTACTGATTAGGGAAACAAGTTGTATACACATGAGTCAAATAAAAATGTTATAGAACACATAATCAAGTGTCGAGAAATATTAGCTAGGAGAAGACAAAGAACACTGTATATTAGAATGCTATATAGCACCTAGTAATTCTTAATATTTGAAGGAATTGAAAGGGGAATGGAAAACAAATGTGATATAGAGATTCAAGGAATGTTATAGCAGCTTGGAGAAACATGGCTTATGAAGGATTTGGACAGGTGGCAGGAATAGAAGAGACAGGTGGAGGGACTCAGAGCAGCTGTCTCAGGATGACAGACATTGTCCAACTGGCCTGGAGGGCTTTATATCATGCTTCAATCCATAATATCACATAAAAATGCAGTTATTTCACAAAATCTTCAGGATGGACATCTCAATGCATTATTCCTTACTAAGTAATTGGCAACAACAAAAGCCACAAATGAAGTGGGAAAAAGTGTCAATTTGTGCTGCTGTTTACAAGGCAAGAGAACAATTTGGTAGATTTTTGCATTTTTTTCAAGAGGTCCAATCATTTTTAATCTAAAAACATACTAATGTGTCCTGTAAAAAAGGCAAGTTTTGCCTAATGAACATTATAAGCATCTCTATTTCTAGGGATACCTTGGAACTTTAAGTACACCAAGTCAAAGCTAATGTACAGAGAATTGGAGTCATATAACAGTCGTGGACTAGAATTTTATCCAGCTCAGAAGGTGCTACCACGCAGATGTCACTCATCATCTTTTATAAAAAGAAGTTGTACCAGTGTCAAAGTATTGAGGACAGAAATAAAAATAGGAGAATAATCTGGCACTATATAAGGTGTTGTATACTGAGTTCTGATGTTTCTCATATTTTAAAGGGGAGTACTATATCCACCATCAAAACCATAATAGTTATTCTGATCATTGAAAGAGAAAACCCACATAAACTATGTATTCCATGTTCTATTTATAGCCAAAATTATAGTTTTCCTTTGATCAAAATTTGCTTTGTAACTTATTGTCTTTCTCAATAAGTATATCCTCAAAACTGGTAATAAATAGTTGAATCACTCATGTAAAAATTAACACAATCAATCTTTAAGAAACATGGATCAGGGTCAATGAGATGGTTCAGCAGATAGAAGTGCTTGCTTACAGCCTTATTGATCTGAATTCAATCTCTGGATCACACAAGGTAGCAACAGAGAACCAAGTCCCAAGAATTGTCCTCTGACTGCATTTATTTTACTGTGGCATACTTGTGCACACACACAGAAACACACATGTACACTAAATAGAACATATAAATTAATATAAATTAAAAATTACAGAGAATATTATGATTATGCATCCACATATTGAAAGTTAATCATTAAAAAGAAGTACAGTGTTGTTACATACAAGTTATACATAAAATATATGGGAAACCAAATAAGAATCCTGTAAATCATCATTTAAGCTACTTCAGTACCAACTCTGACATGATTTTGATAAAGAATCACTTCTAACTGGGTGTGGTGGCATATGCTTTTAATTCCAGCAGTCAGGAGGCAGAGGCATGTAAATCTCTGTGAAACTGTGGCCAGCCTACTTTATATAGTGAATTCCAGTCCAGTCAGGGCTACATAGTGAGAAGAAAAATGGAAGCAAGGACTACAACCAAAAACCTCCTTAGCATAAAGTAAGAAATTTCATTTATCTAAGGATTTGACGGGCATATGTCTATACTCTAGGATCTATAAATACTCCAGCCATGAGTATTTGAAAATTGCTAAATATCCTCAACATAAAAGTACTCTTACTCCACCAAAAGCAGTATTTTGCTGCACCAGTTATTGCTGTGGTTATTATTAGGCTTCTCGGCTGCAGCATTGATTGGCTTTTCTCCCTTAGCCGTTTGCATAGTATATTCTGATACCATGATAGCTAGTCTGCAAGGAGGAGGCTTTGAGGTCAGTACCAGCTCGATTGCTCCAAGTCCTGTCTAAAGTTTTTTCCTGTCTTCAGCAATGGGGTCTTACTTTAAAGTTCTTGGAGGTAATCATGAGCTGTAGCAATACAATAGCCTGTGTTATTGTTGGGAGTTTCTTGGACTAATGTGACCAAAACCTCAAAGGGAAGTTTGTCCTGGCTGGCATTGTTTCTCGTTATATAGCCTTCAGTTATCCTCATGTACTGATGTATACTGTATGGATATTCTAGTAGGTTTTTGAACAAAAACATTTCCCTCTAGTTTTTCACATGACCTAAGCATTATTTATCTCACCACTCTCCCTGTATAATCCTTTCTTCTCCCTCACCAGCTAAAGTACCCTCATTTTCCCCTTTCTCCCTTGTTAATACCCATCTCCTACTCACCCCCTCTCTTGAGTTGCTTCATCCCCTTTATGCTCATGCTTCCTGGTATAACCTTCCCTCTTCCATTTCAAGTTAAATACTACCATTAGCCTTTCTAGCCCATTGATAACACCTGTCTTCTACTACCCCCCCCCATGGAGCTTCTTCTTCCCCTTTACCTTAATGATTTCTTTCCACTTTCCTGGCTCCTGTGGCTACATCAGGATATATACACATAAGTAATGATTTAGAACTAATATCCACAAATGTGAGATAATCTGTGTTGCTTGACTTAGTATAAGAGTTTCTATTTCCGGGGCTGGAGAGATGACCTAGCGGTTAAGAGCGCCGACCACTCTTGCAGAGGACCCAGGTTCGATCCCCAGCACCCACATGGCGGCCTGGCCGAGAGCCGTCTGAAACTCCAATTCCAGGAGAACTCCAGTTCCAGGGGAGTCCGACACCCTCTTCTGACCTCCGCGGCGTTGCACGTCACGGGTGCACAGACTTGCATGCAGACAATACATACACATACGGAAATAAATAAAAATTAAAAAAAAAAGAGTTTCTATTTCCATCTATTTACCTGCAAATTTCATGCTTTCATTTTTGTTTACCACTCCATTGTGTAAATGTACCACATCTTCATTATCTATTCATCAACTGGAGGAATTTTTGGTTGTTTCCATTTCTTATCTATTGTGAGGGTGGTGGTTGACCCCAAGGAAACAGAATATTCCAGGAGGCTAGGAACTTGCTCATGAACCTACAGCAATGGTGAAAGCCTGCAAAAGATGCACGCAAATTCAGAAGAAAACCCAGCACAGAAGTTAGCTAAATTGGTAAAATATTCCAGCCTTAGCTGAGGAACTATTGGCAACTCACCACTGTTGGATGAGGGAGAGTTTGTCTTTTTTTAGGTACATATCTAATATTGATTCTGATGGCCAAAATGTTTATTAAAAGCAGTTGGATCAATTCATCTTCTCATCAGCACTTTATCAGAGATGACATTGCTTATTTCTTTAATAAACTCATGATGGATCCTGAAGACAAAACATGAGTTGGTCTTTTATAATGGAGTGACACTAGATAGGGCGACCTGGCTCCAGTGGATGAACTCACACCAAGAGACAGTTCGTGCTATAAACTTCATGTGATAGTACAACGGATATAACAAAATGCATAAACTCGGGGGGGGGGACATTAGGAAGAGGTGAAGATAGAGAAGGTGCTCTAAACACAATCAAGACTTAAGGTCTAAAATGTATAATTCAATAAAAAATTGAAAAAACAAAATGAATAGCCAATAAACTTGAAAATTTTAAAAAGAATCATTTATAACTTTGCTATAAATTATAATACAATTCATCATTTGTTATTTGCATTTATAAGAAATAATAGGATCTAGGCGTGGTGGTGCAACACCTTTAAGCCTAGCACTTGGGAGGACAGAGCAAGGAGGATCTTTTGTGAGTTTAAGGCCAGTCTGGTCTACAGAGTGAGTTCCAGGACATCCAGAGTTCCAACGGAGACCATGTCTCAAAAGAACAAAAAAAAAAAAAAAGAAAGAATAGGGTCAATAAAAATTAAGAAAAAAATAGAAATAATAAAAAGTTTTCCAAAATGTAAAGCTTAAGACATGTGAATTGTGTGTGGTTTCTGAAATCAGACTATTCATTTCCTTTACTATATTAAGATCAATTTGAAAACTTTTCAAGATGTGCGTTTTTAGTTCATTTTACAAGGCGTGTTTTAAACACTAAAGCTAAATCATAATATCAAATACACACTCAGAAAAAATGAATGTTACATAAATTGGCTTTAGTTGATTATCTTGTCATTAAATCCTAATTATTTTATTTTAAATGATTTATTCTTAAATGTACAAAAGAGAAAATGCTAGGTACAGTTTTCATGGAATATGAACCATTTCAAGTGATATTTTGAATGAATTTAAAACTGAGACTCATTAATTTTTAAAACTATATTTACCCAGATTCAGAGAAACAAACATCAAATTATCTCTCCATTAGTGAATGGTACTTTTGAAATCATAGATATGCAAGCTTCAAATTGAAAATCCAAGAAGTTAGGAAGCTAATAAATGGCCATGGAGGGGTGGCAGGCTTCCAAGGAGGAGTGGTAGAATGCAGTAATCTAAAGAGGGTAAGGAAAACAATAAACTAGGCATGGTTATACCAGATTGGGATTGGTAGGGTAGGAAAGGGTAAATATGGAGGGGTAACTAATGCTTTAGGAAGTAACCATATAGAAAACCACTACTATAGAAGATTTTTAAAGTACGTACATTATAAAGAAATTACGTTATAACATTGGATCATTCACACTTCTAAATAGACACAATATGCTAACAAAATAAAATCCTAATGTCAGGAAAAAAATCACTCTCTTGAAACTATTGATCAGGGGTCCTATAGACCTCCCCCCAAAACTACTGTTCATTGCCACTGCATTTGGTTACCCACTAAAACCTGATAGCAAGACTCTATTGTTGAAGACACTACATAAGTGAGCTGTAGGGGAAAAAAGGGGAAAATCAAGCTGATGCTAACTTCAGAGCCTTTTCTCTACTGCCTAGATAGCTTTTTATAGTGCTAGAAGATGCTATGCATGCAAAGGGTGTAGAGGCCTTAGTTTTCTACAAAGTACTTATACTGTTAAACTGACTCCTAATGAATGAAATATTGTTATACCCACAGATTAATGCATCTCTCAACTCTTATCAGAGAAGTTTACTTACACATTTAACCACAACTGGCCAATGTGCAGAGAACAAGAGGCTGCAGAACACTTATCAATGAGTAGAACACCTGTATCAAACCTCTGCTTTCCAAGGCTCAGGGATCATTGTGGAAGAGGCAACAGAAAGATTGCAAGAGCCACAAGTGGTGGATGACTACAGGGAAATAATTTTGATGATACCTAGTGGATTACTCATATGAACTCACAGCAATGGTGACAGCATGCCCAAGTCTCAGGTAAGCCCAAACCCGACAAACCTGTAAACTCCGAAAACAAACCTAAGGAAACTGTGGCAACTAATGAATAGCTTCTGGGAGGGAGAGAGACAGTCTCTTTCAAGGATGGGACTATTGCTAGGTTAACCAGACTCCAGAGAATGGACCAAAACTGAGGGACATTTGAGGACACAAATTGCATTCTGTAATTTGGCAGGGTTGTTAAGGACAGGTGAGGTTAGGGTAGGGTTTCTAAATACCATCAAATTATAGTGTATGAAAATTAAAAAAAAATCATTTAAAAGCTATATAAGTTTTGCCACTAAAGCTTCACTCTCATGTGAGCAATACAAAAGTTCATATGAGAATAATACTAAAAAAGCAAACATATAGTAACTGTAGGAGCCAAAATTGTAGATCAATGAATGTGGGATCAGAAAATTTTTGCAAAGAGCAAAATATTTCTTAATATGCGATTATCAAAAAATGATTCAAAATAAAAGTATAATGAACCTGAATTATTTCTGGTCGCCCATGTCCATGTGGCTTACACATTTTGCAGTGAACCTGTGATCATGCCATGCAGTGCTGACTCACACAATCTGAGACACCAACCCTAACAAATGAGATATTGTATGTTATTGCTTGCTTTTATATTGCCTATACAAATGGTTAAATTATGGAAAACAAATATTTTTAATATTTTTACTATAGTCATTCTTCAGCATGTAAGAATGAAATTAGTGTATCCTTGGATGCTACAGTATCAGAAGACACTATGCAAACTAGCAAGGGAAAAAAATCAATGAACTTCTCCAACTGTAAAGTCTATGAACAACAACAACAAGCATCACAGCAAGCTGTATCTATTGATGCAGTAGTGCCACATTTCCACAATCCAGAGGATTGAACTTAGACCTTCAAGCACACTAGGCAAATGGAATAACACTGAATTTCTGCTTTATTGACTTATTTTGTAAAAAAAAAAAAGTAAAATAAACGGGGTGTGTCATTAGTCTTTCTGTTGAAATCCAGGTTTCCCAGCACTGTTTGTTGAAGGTGCTGTCTTTTCTCCAAAGTATATTATTGGCATACTCATTAAAAAATCAGGTATCAGCTGGGCTTGGTGGCACATGCCTTTAATCCCCGCACTTGGGAGGCAGAGGCAGGTGGATCTCTGTGAGTTCAAGGCCAGCCTGGTCTACAGAGTGAACTCCAGGTCAGCTGGGGCTAAAGGAAAACCCTGTGTCAAAAGTACCAAAAAAATAGTTCTATGCAGTTTGGGTTGGAATTTCGAGATGTGAACATATTTTTGAAATGGCCATACTTCTGCCATTTTATACTATTATTTATATAAGATAGTGTTTTAATCTTTAAAGATTGTAGAATCAAAATGCCAACCAACTCTAAAATCTGTTAAAAAATCACTGTGTTCTGTAGTTATCAAATATTTCTCTGACTATTTAGTCTCTAGGGAAAAATAAGCACAAATTTCTTATTTTATGCAATAAATTATAAATTTATATCATACATTTAATATTAATTTTTATACATATTTAGCCAGGGTCATGTAAAAACTTTCTAGGCCAAGAGGAGGATTCCTGGTACAGAGCTACAGAAGCAGGCTACAATTTGTAGTATGAAAAAAGCAATTTATATCCACAGTAATAAATTGTTCTCTATAATTCATTACCTCAACATTCTTAATAGCATCCTGTGTTAAAATTAGAATATTCTACATTTTCCCAAATATTATAATATTATTAAGTATACAGAACTACACAGTAATATCAGTTAGTGCTAATTTTTTATATGGGACAGTAGAGCTAGCTCAATAATTAAGAGCACTAGCTGCTCTTGTGGAGGACCTGGGATTAGTTCCTAGCACCCACATGGCAGCTAACAACCATATGTAACTCCAATTCCAGGTGTTTGACCCCGCTTCTAGCCATTTCAGGCAATGCACAGATGTGTTGCACCTACAGACATGTAGGCAAAACACTCATACACATAAAATAAAAATAAATATATTTTAAAACTCATTTTTTAATTTCTTATGTTGAGTCAGAGAGATGGCTCAGTGATTAAGGGACCTGGCTGCTCTTTCAGTGGACCCAAGTTCAATTTCCAGCACCTACATCATGACTAACAGCCATCCATAACTTCAGTTCCAGGGGAAATCAACACCATCTTCTGACATCTGTGGACATTGTATGGCACTGGTGCAATTACATACATGCAGGCAATACACTCATATGCATAAAATAAAAAACAAAATATTTTAAGTTTTATATGTGATTATATAATATTTTAATAATATACCATATATATGGGATATATGTGATATATATGAAAAATAATTTCATTTTTATTATCTTGGTGTAAGAAATCATTTTCTTATATGGAGAGAGAAAATGATACTTTTAAAACTAAAATTGCTACATTAAGAGTTAGTTTTGATCTTCAAAAACTATTTATACTACTTTATCTCCAGACCAATGGTCCCCAGTCCCTCCATGTACTGGCTGAGTCCCAGAATGCAGTAAAAGACTCCACTCAGTCTTGGGTACCAGAGCCAACATGTCCAAGCTTTTCTATATGGTGTATGCGACCCTGTTCCTGGCACCAGATCTCATAAGAGACCTCACCACCCTCTCCCAGCTCCTAGGTCCTTCACTCAAAAACCCATGTGTCCCATTAACCCACAAAACCATGTGAAGATCACTTAATGGTACATCTTTTTAATTACTTTTATAATTTTATTTTATTTTTTATGTGTATGGGTGTATTGCTGACATGTATGCAAGTACACCCACACCATGTAATACCTGTAGAGGTCAGAAGAGGGCTTCACATCCTTTGGAGCTGGAACTACAGATGGTTGTTAGCTGTCACATGGGTGCTGGGAATCCAACTTAAGTCCTCTAGAAGAGCAGCCAATGCTCTTAACCTCTGAGCAATCTCTCCAGTTCCTTAATGATGTATCTTAAAGACTTGGTAAGCAAAAACAAACCAAATTGAAAAGCAGTAGTTGGAAGGCAGCTATGCTGGCCACTATACCACCAAGGCAACACCACTGCCCTCTGATTTAGTGGAAGATTCTGCTCCACCTCCACACTGATCTCTCAGGCTGCACTGGCTCCTCCTATCTTGCCAGGCTGGGCTCCTTAGAACTGATCCTTAGACTGGGCAGTGGGTCTGTGTCCTGGTATTGAGTTTGCACAAATGTCTGGGTGATTTCTGTGACTATGGGCTGCCCCTGGTGGATGTCAAGCTCTCCTTTGTGTGGAATTCGCAGGGTTTGGCTACAGATGTGTGGACTTCAGCCCAGTACTCTGGGATATTCAGATTCCACTGACTCTAGACCTGGTTCTTGCTGGGGCCAATGGGGCATCAGAGCCACTTGCTTGCCAGGCATCTCCTGGGAACCTCGCCCTCCACCTCTGCAGATAGGAACTCCCATTATGTGACATCCCTGAGTAGGTTCCTGTGGACCTGTGTGTGCCAGAAATATCCAGTGCCACACTGACCTGGGGCATTTATAGATGACTCTCTTCAATTGTTCCCGGACAAAGGTCTTAGCTACCACTGCCAGATGGCTTAGCCTGTTTGGGCCTTCCCTCCTTGGTTCCCTTTCCCAGCCCACAGGAATAGAACTGGCACCCAATTCTGTGCCTCCAAGTCCAGGTGTGCCCCCCTAAGAGAATCTCACCCTCATCAGCCTCCTCTGGAGGTACCTTGGGCCACCTTGGCTGAGCTGCCTGCCTGCTGATGATGAGGCCCTTCAGACTCTTGAGTGAGGTTCCTCTGTCTCTCCTGTCACTATACATAAAGGTGCCTCCCCTGGTGCTATCATTCTGCCTTCTCCAAAGAAAAGCCGGCTTGGGAATCTTTTCAGTGTTTCTACTTCCTTTGAGAGTTTGTCATTCTCTCCCTGTAATTCTTTCCAGAGTTTATCATTCTTTCCTTCTAGATCCTTCCTGAGTTTTTCGTTCTCTCCTCTTAGTTCTCTGATTTGTTCTTTGTATTTGATTTCTTTAAATATGTCTATGATTATTCATCTAAGTTCTGTGTCTTGATTTCCTTCCAGGGAGATCTCATTGTAGGGATCTTCTATAGGATTGGTAGAGTTTGGTGTGGATTTGTTATGAGCTTTTCCCATGTTGTTATTTATTAATTGTGTTTTTGGCATGTCGGTCTGTTTTGTTGTTTGGATTCTGGTGCTAATCTCAAATGTTAATATGGAGGACTGGTTGGTCAGTCACCCTGCTTCCTGCCAGCCAGTTCCTCTACGTTGGCTGTGCCTCCTAGAATCACTAAAACTGTGCCCACTGGATCGTCAGCACCACAGCACCACCATCTTGGTGTTGGGGGGCAATTCTCCATTGGCCTGAATACTGGTAGCCTGTGGTCCTGGTGTCTGCACTGCACTGTTGTCCTGTTGTCTCCCTGTCTAGCTCCTTCCATGCCGCTTTGCATGCTGGGAGGTCAACATTTTAAACAACCAATATTTACATAGTTAAAAGTAAACTAGATTTACTATTTGTTTTCCCCTATTTTTACAGTTATTTGAGCTTTACAAACTATATTGCTTATATTTTATATTCAGAGAATTTAAACAAATCTATTTTATTTTAATTTTAGTTATATTTCTCCATCTTTATTTCATAGTTATAACCTCATGTACTTATAACCTCTAACTCTAAAAAGATTAATCATCAATGGTTAAATTATCATAGCTCTTTTCTATGTATACTGACTTGATCTGTTTTATTATATTGATATTATACCAGATTTAGTTTGGAAAAGAAAGTGGAAATCAATCTGATTTCTATCTGTATAAAACAAATTAAACATTGTTTAAGACTTTAAAATATGCACATATATTTAGCAAAGAAATTATAAGCCTATCTACTCTAGTAGATTTGATCAATTTTTATCCAAATTATAAGAAGACATCAATCTTTATTAACATTTCATTCTATTGAATTTTTATATGACTCATAATTTTTCAGTCAGTCCTAATCACCATTATCTCCACTTCTCCACTGGCACCCTCCTTCAGTGCCCCCACCTCCTCAGAGTTCACACCTTCTGACATTTGTGCCAAATTACTCTCCCTGTTCAGTCCTCAGTGCCAGCTCCTACCCTGAGCTCTATTTAACCTATCCAGTCTCTTTTCTAAAAGAAGGTCAGGTCTTCCTTATTTGACTGCTATCTGCTGTTAATATTTCCTCAACCAAGGTTGGGCTCTGCTACCCATTTCTGCAGTTCTGTGCTGGGTTTTTTTCCAGCTGAAGTTGCATTGGTCTTGTGCATGCTGACACCAATGCTGTAAGTTCATATAAAAAGGGTTCTAGGAGCTTGTAGGATTCATTTCCATTTCGTCTTGCAATCATCCTGGCTCTTATAATCTTTCTGGCACTCTTCCTCAGTGTTCCCTAAGCCCTGGGTAGGTGAAGCTGAGTATAGGCAGCCTACCCATGGTACCACACTCTGCAGACTCCTACTCTTCACAGTTTTACCATTCTGTTCCTTTTGGGTTCATGGTCTCCTGTTGCATAAAGGAGCTTCCTTAACCAGAGTTAATTAGTTAATACCTTCTTGGGTCCTTCTATGATGCTTCGGGCTTATGTGCAGAGGTTGCATTTTAGTTGTGTCATCTAGGCATGAGCAATTCACAAATCATGTCTGCGTGTGTCTCCTGTTGTGAGACTCTGTACTATTCTTCTGTGGTGCAGAAGAAGGTACTTTTCTGAGGGTGTCTATAAATATAAGGACACTTCTTTTGTATTTTTATGTGGTGTTTCTTGATTGAGAATCTAAAGTGCTTTATAATATAATTAGCTAGGATTAAAAATTAATTAAATGATATTTGTATTTTGCTAATAAAAAGACATAGATAATTGTATGGTGACTCCTTAAGTTGTGTTTCCATTTATAATGATTAAGATAAAAATATTTGCTTATGTTAAGGACTATAAAATGCTGATTCTATTATGTCTCATCTCTTTTATCTATCACTGTTTAATATTTAGTACATGAAAAAATATTGTTAACAGAAAGTCATTCCTGATTTTGAAAGAAATTTTCCCAGATTATACACATTTAGTACAATATTAGCTATATATTTTCCACATACAACTTTTAGTGTGTTGAGAAATGTCCCCTTCTATTCCTAATTTCTTCAGAGTTTTTATTATATAGGTATCATGATTTAAATCAAACAATTTCCGCTGGGCATAGGGCCTCATGCCTTTAATCCCAGAACTCATGAGGCAGAGGTAGGTGTATCTTTCTGAGTTCCAGGCCAGCCTGGTCTGCATAGCAAGTTCCAGGATCCTGGGGCTATAAGGAGACCTTGTCTCAAAAAGACCAAAGATAAATAAATTTTTAAAAAGTAATAAATAAGATATCAAAAATAAATAATAAAACAATTTCCTACATGTTTTAAAATGATCATGTCATTTCTATCCCTAAATTATTTGTGTGCTGTACTATAATATTGATTTGTATATGTTATACCGTGCTTGAACACCAAAAATGAATGTAATTTGATCATGTGGTATAACCATTTTTGTGTATTGTTAAATTGTGTTTTTAAGGATTTTAATCATTTCCAGATCTGTGTTTGTCAAGGAAATTGATCTACAGTTTGTTTTTCTTGTAGTTGAGCCTTTCTCTCATCTTGATATCATATTATATTGGCTTCAAAAAATGAGTTTTATAGTGTTCCTTTACTTACTTTTCACTGCAATGCTTGTGGAATACTGATGCTTTATTTTATGCTTGATTTTATTTGGCTTATGATTTATTGAATATTTCATTTCCAACAATTGATTTATTGTTAGTTTTGTAAGAATTTCAGGTTCCTTAAACAACGTCTCATCCATGTATTGATATACATGTGCAGCTCCTGAATTGTCTTCCCTAATTCATCAACTACTTTGAATTTTCACTAAATTTGTTTTCCTCCCTTTAGCTTGCATATCAAAGGCTTCTCCTAGCAAAACAAGTCTTATGTTGTTGGGGTTTTTTTTCCCCTTGATCATACGCCAGTGTTCTTGCAAGTGGGAGTTAGGTCTTTAGTCTTTCAATATCTGATAGACTTAAAGAGTGAATCTGTACATTCATTTGCATTTTTGTTAAATTATTTTTTTACATCTTTTGCCTGAATGTAATATTTTTTAACCAAACCTGAAATACTTGAATGTTTTGTACAGCTTGATCTAATCTATTGGTGCTGCTTCAATCTTGTGCCTCAGTGTAGTTCTACATAATGATAATAACCCTATTTAATTTTATTTAGATACTCATACATATAGAACTGTGTATATTTGTATGTATTTGTCCATGTAAAATGTATTTCTTCTAGATTTTATGAACTTCTTTTACAGGAAATAATTTCCATTTGAAGGAATATTTGTAGGGCTCCTGGTGGACATCAGAGGAGAGTCCCAGACACCTCCCAGAGGCCCCAGCTGCTCAGTTCTTGGCAGGCAACAGAGGAGAGGCCCAGGCACCTTCCAGCAGTCTCAGCAGCTTGGCTATAGGTGGGTGAGAAAGGAGATGCTCAGACACCTCCCAGCAGCCCCAGAGACTCAGATCCCAGTGGGTAAGAGAGGAGAGGCCCAGACAACTCACAATGCCTCCAGTGGCTCCCAGCAGCAACACTGCAGACTCCTTACCTACTAGCTAGAAAATAACATAGGGCCCTCCCTCTGCCCCAGGCTAGGCTTCCCAACTCCTGGACAGATGTCTCAAACCAGCCATGGAAAACTGACAGAGAGACCCCATGTGGTATGGGGTTCAAGCCTGCCTGATTGCTACCTGTCTTAGGCCTCTGGAGGAGCACCTGATAGCAGGGCAAGCACTAGCTTGTCTCTCCAGTATAAAATCAGAAGTGAAAACCTAAAGCCTAGACCAACTAGCCTTTCATATCTAGTAACAAGACAATGAAGGCACCTAAAGAATACAAGCTAAGTCAGTCTTCAATTGCACACAGAAACTTGAATTTATTAGCAGAATCATAAGCAATGAAAGAAATCCATATGCCAAAATCACAATGAAAAAAACAACATGAAAAATCCAAATAATAAGTCTCTACTATAGAAGACTGCAGAGAACTCCTATAATGAAGACTCCCTATATGTAACCCAGGACGCGGATCTTAAAAGTATCATCATAAACCTGATCAAAAAATTCAAGGAATTTAGAGAAAACACATACAAAAAAAAAAAAAAACCAAAGGACTAAAAGAAGATAGGAATAAACTAAAAGTAGACAATGATAAACTTTGAAATTAATTTGCAAAAGATATGGAAATACTGAAGAAACCTCGGCCTAAAATGAAAAAAGAAATGGAACATGACCAGGCATCTATAAAGGATGGTAGAAAGCCTCAGAAACAGAATGAATAAAGTAGAAAATAGAATATCAAGAATGGAAGATAACATGGAAGAATTGGACTGCTCAAGGAAAGATTATGAAAAGTAAAAAAAAAAAAACTGACAGGAATGGGATAATCAGGAAATGTGGGCCAACATGAAAAGACCAATCCACTGCATCATAGGTATAGAGGAAGGAGAAGAATCCCAAGATGATGGTATTAACTAGATCTTCAACAGGATTATAGAATAAAATTTCCCCAAATTAAGGAAATACATACCCATACAAATACAAGAAGCACATAGAACACCAAATAGACAGGGCCAGAAAAGAAATTCCCCATGCCATATCATATTAAAACCACTAGATGCTCAAAACAAAGAAAGAATACTGAAAGCTGCAAAAGAAAAACAGCAAGCCACATATAAAGGAAAACCCATCAGAATTACAGCTGACTTTTCAAAGCAAAGGATGAAAGCCAGAAGAGTTTGGACCAAAGTACTGCCAGTTATATTTTACCTAGCATCCACAAATAATAGATAATATATAACATTTGATTTTCTGGGTCTGGGTTATCTCACTCAGTATAGTTTCCAGTTCCATCTATTCACCTGAAATTTTCATGATTTCATTATTATTTACAACTGGGTAGAATTTCTTTGTGTATGTGTACCACATATTGGTTAGTCATTCATCAGCTGAAGGACATTTAGGTTGCTTCCATTTCCTAGCTTTTGTGAAAAGAACAGTGATGAACATAGATGAGCAGTTATCTCTATAGTAGGATACCAAGTCTATACCTATGAAGAAATTGAAATAGTACTACAAAACACGCCCCCCCAAGAAAACAGGCCTAGATGGTTTAGGACGAAATTCTGTAAGACATTTAAAGAAGACCTACAGAGATGTGAGGGAGGGTAATAAAGTGAAACAGGGAGTAAGGAGAAATAAGTAACATAAAGAATGTTTGAATAAACACAGGTGATAATATTTGCATGGAGTATCACACACAGTGGGAAAATCTGGTATATCACAAGCATGAACTATGGAATAGCGACTGTTAGCACCATCACTTACTATTCAGTTATTCATGTACTCCAACCCAGAAATATAGGAGACCATATTATCAACTTTCTGGAATTCATAAGGCCTTAGCTCAAAGGGATGTGGGATTTCCTTTTCATTTCTTTAATTTATTTATTTAGGTTTTTTTTGCTTTTTTATTGAATTTTTGTGGGTTTTTTTTCTTTTTTTTTTTTTGTTTTGGTTTTTTGGTCTTTGTGGAGAAGGGGTCTCCCTGTAGCCCAGCTGTCCTGGAACTCACTCTGTAGACCAGGCTGGCCTTGAACTCACAAAGATCCTCCTGCCTCTGCTTCCAGAGTCCTAGGATTAAAGGAGTGCACCACCACGCCCGGCATGAATTTTTGTGTGTTTTTTACATATAACATCTCAAACAGTCTTAATCACCTTTACACCCGCTTCTCCACTGGCACCCTCCCACAGCCCTCCCCCTCTGGACTTTATTTATTCTGTCATTTGTGTTATGGCTTATTGTGCCAAATTAAACTCTGCATCTATTCCCTGGTGCCAGTTCATCCACTGAGCTCTCATCAGCCTATCTGATGTCCCTTGCTTATAAAATGCCAGTTAAAATTACAACAAGCAATCTTCAAATTTTGGACCTATGAAAGGAGGAAACTTTGGAAGCAGAAGTTCTGGCCCTTATGGTTGTGGAGGCCAATACTTTGCTAAACCATGAAACCAAGGTGGCTATGGTGGTTCCAGCAGCAGCAGTAGCTATGGCAGTGGCAGAAGGTTTTAATTACTATCAGGAAACAAAGCTTAGCAGGAGAGGAGCGCCAGAGAAGTGACAGGGAAGCTACAGGTTACAACAGATTTGTGAACTCAGCCAAGCACAGTGGTGGCAGGGCCTAGCTGCTACAAAGAAGACATGTTTAGGGACAATACTCGTGTGTATGGGCAAAAAAAATAACCTCCAGGACTGCATTTGTGGCTAACTGTATAACAGGTTATTTTAGTTTCTGTTCTGTGGGAAAGTATAAAGCATTCCAGCAAAGTGGTTTAATGTAGACTTTTCACCCATGCTGTTGATTGCTAAATGTAATAATCTGATCATGACACTGAATAAATGTGTCTTTAAAAAATAAATAAATAAATAATAAATAGCCAGTTCTTCCTCACCCAAAAGTAATCAGCTGCCAATATTTATTCAGCTAAGATTGGGTAATGTTACCCACTTCAGCAGTTCCATGCTGGGCTTTTCTCTGGTTGAGCTTACATGGGTCTTGTGCATGCTGACACCAATGCTGTAGGTTCCGGCGAGTAGCGTCCCAGGAGCTCGTAGATTGTTATTTCCATATGGTTCTGCACCACCTCCCTGGCTCTTACAATCTTTCTGCTCCCTCTTCTGCAATGTTCCCTGAGTCCTGGGTGAATGAAGCTGAATATAGGCGACCTGTCCATGGACTCACTCTCTGTTGACTTCTAATCTCCACGGTTTTTGCTATTCATGACCTTTTGAGTTTCTGGCCCCCTATTGCATGAGACAGCTTCCTTATTGAGAATTAAGAGGTTAATTATTACATCCTCTACAGGTTAAGAGATGTTATAAGCCACAGTAAGACCCTGTCATATCTAACAGGGAGTAAAATTGTAATTCATGGATTAACATATCATCCAAACATATGTGTCTATGCCAAAGTAACCTACCATAACTATTAGTGCTGCTTAAATACCTATATATCTAATTGCTTGTGCTTCATTAGTAGGATCGAAAGGTTACTCCTGAACAAACTGTCAGCCCATGAAAGGAAACAGCCAGAATTGACCAGAATCCAAGTCAACAGCTCCAGAGAGAGAGGACAGTTTTACTTCTCATCCACCTGTGCCCCTTTTCTAAGCCTAGGGAACAATCTGAGGAAGAGGGGGCGTGGTAGAATGTAAAGGCTGCGATTGGGGTGAACGGTGAAACTACAGCGATGTAGTCTGGACACTCATTTGATCAACTTGATTGAACAAACAACTGTCACCCCCCACTGGATGGTGGGACTGTGGGGATTTGGGCACAACAGTTCTGCAGATAGGTTTTGCACGAAGGATGCTTGTACTCATGGATTATCACTTATAAGCTAAAAAATGGAAAATAAAACCTGAAAGATACAGGACAGTTATGGCAGAATACAGATCTGGGATGGGGTGGGGGTGGGGGGGAAGGGATAGGGAAATATGCCTGATCTGAATTGGAAAATGATGTACTAAATGCACAAAGCATCAATAAAAATTAAATTAAAAAAAAGATATTAGAAAAAAAAAAAGAGGTTAATTATTGTCCCCTTGGCCCCTTGTTCTATGTACCATGAGCTTTAGGTATAGAAGTTGCATTGTAGATGTGTCTCTTAGGTTTGGGCAATTCACAGATAATGTGTCTGTGTGTGTGTCCAGATGTGGGACTCTGTAATATGCTTCATCTGGTGCAAAATAAGTTTCTTTATTGAGTGGTGTCTAGGATAATTCTCTATAAGTATAAAGATAGCTATTTTGCAGTTAGTAAAATGTTACCTTAGCTTAGGGATGTGACAAGCTTGTGAATTTTTCTAAGATTTATGACCTATCCAGCTGTGTATATCTGGCTTCTATTTTTTACAGTACCACACATGAGTTTCCTCCCATTGAGTGGACTTTAAGTCCAATCAGTTAAGCATTGATTCCCCCCAAAGATAAAAGTTCCATTACTGCACTGAATCCTATGTTATTTGTATTCTTGTAATTATGTGTATGCTTATGTCTATGTGTGGATATGTGTGCATGACTTCAGGTGTCCAGAAGCTGGGATTACAGGAAATGGGTTGTGAGCTGCCCAATTTGGTTGCTGGGACTTTAACTCAAATTGTCTGGAAGTGCTGTATCACCAGCTCAATTTTGGATTTTCTGTAGAAAGTTACATTTCTATAGTAGATCATTAAAGAGACAAAAATAATATAAATTTTTGTATTTCCTGGAAGAGACTTAGAGACAGTTTTATTTTACATTTCCAATAACAACGTTTTAATTTCCAAGTCCAAACAAGGTTTTCCCACAGAATATATATATATATATATATATATATATATATATATCAAGAACTGGTCTCAGTTCTTCCTGTTTTCTTATTCAGTTCTTTGTGTCTTATTTTTTATTCTTCCTTCCTGTAATTTGTACTTGCAACATCTTCTTGTATTTGTTATTATACCAACATTAAATGGCCATCACTGGAAAAATGTTATGGGTACTGAATTTTCAAATTTACATGAAGCTGGTTTGGTCAGTGAGAAAATGATCCCATTTTCCTAAATTATTCTCTGTAAAATAATTCAAGCTTCCTACAAGTATTTGTTTTAGCATCACTATGTCAAAATTCTCCTGGGAAAGCAGTTCACATACCATAACAAGGACAAATGTTATATTCTCTTGTGCCTTCCAGATTTTTTTTAATCAGCTGGCCAAATTGCTTACACATGGCTCCTCTGAAGTACATCTTTGCTACGATTGGAAAAAGTAATTACAAGTCCTCAGACTTAACACTGTACAGTGGATATTTGTTTAAAATCTTCTTTGAAGATTTATCAATGTTTTGTGATGCTGTTCCAGGCATAGTAGTAAAACAAGAACTTCATTTCTCTGCTGATTACTGTATTTATTATTTACTTGTTTGTTTGTTTATTTATTTATTTACGTATTGATCTTTCTGAGACAGGGTCTCCCTGTAGCCCCAGCTGTCGTGGAACTCACTCTGTAGCTCAGGCTGGCCCTGAACTCACAAAGATACACCTGCCTCTGCCTCCAAAGTACTAGGATTGAAGGCGTCCACCACCAGGACTGACTATATTTATTTTTTTAAGGTGACTCTTGAGAAAACATTTCTTTAATTTTTAGTTAACCATTATTGTTTGCCAGTGAAATAAATCAGATTGCCTATTTTCAAGATTTCTTCAGTATGATCAACTTACATGACAGAATGGACTGCTTCATGAGGCATCAAAAGCATATGTTGGAAAATGTATATTTTAAATGGATCTGTTTACCTTCCTCTGTTTTCTAGCACTTTTAAAGAATTTTTAATGTTTGTTTTCGTGGTAAAACATAGGTCAAAACAATATACTGTGTAAAATTCTAAGTGGATAGTCTACAAGTAAATTCTATTGGACAAAAAAATATTCTTGTCATTTAACTAGTTCAAAAGAAGTAACTTTTTAAGTCTGTAGTATGGGAATTGTATCAGAAACTTGCCATCGAACTTTAGGTGTTAACAATTCATATCTGATAATCTACAACCCCTCTGATTTGGATTTGTTTTACTAAAAGGATATTTAAATATGCAAAGGAAAGAAAGGAAAATGGAATGGATAGAAAGACAAAGAATGAGAAAGCAGGGGGAAAAATCAATGCTTGAATGAAAAAGAAGGGGGAAGTCTTTTCATTGTAATCATTGTGGACCACTTAGCAGAATAAAACTATTAAAATATATTTCCATAAAACCATGCAATGTACAATGACAGCATGAAAGTATGTTTTAAATATTTTAAAGGACTAGAACTCTGAAAAGAATTCATTATTCACGCTTACGTCCATGCATTTAATAGTTTTCCACTCAGCCATAGAGTTCTGAGACCACCAACAATGGGCCTTAGCAAAAAACAAATGAATAAGTACAGTTAAAAATGTTACTGAATTGTATTAGAACCATAAAGCAACTAGAAAATATTTCATAATGTTATTAGCATGGATACAGTACTTTGCCAAAAATGTATTTATTTAGTTAGTTTGTATGAGACCTAACATTTGGAGGGCTATATATGGGGCAAATAACATTATAAAGTTATGTAAAGAAAAAATTCTGTTCAAAGGCTTCACATTACTACCTTTTGGATATTGTGAATTCATACTACATAAGCATTTGAGTACATGTGGATATGTTTGTGCAGATCAAATAACAGTTGTAGGAAAAATGATGCAATATGTCAAAGTAAAAATATGTACAGAAATTTTACAGATCCATTAATGTTTTTCAAAGCTGAAAAGTGGCCAAACATATCAATATCAACATAAGGAAATGGTTTAAATTTCAGTGTCTGACCTATACATTTTAGCTAATAGCTAATAAAATTAGGAAATAAACAAGTGATTAATTTTAGCACCTTCTTGGACTTCAATTAATGGAACTGTGATTTCCCATTTAAATGCTGGAAAGGTTTCATAAATTCTACAATCTAATCTGTAAGTTCTATATTAGATTCATATATTATAACATATTCATTTATAAGCTATTATGATATATTCAAATACTTAAGAAACAAACAGTTAAAAATATGGGTCAATAAGATAAAGTAAGCTGACTAATGTTAAAGAACAACAGAGTTAATTGATTTACTAAATGAAATGTGTTTATGCACACACATGCACACGTAATCAAAGCTTGCTTCCTTGCATTACCACATCTTGAATTTGAAATTCTTTATCTTTTCCTCAGAGGTCTGTGGTTGTTGTCCTTGTTGTTGTTGTTGTTGTTATTGTTGTTAAATTCAAGCTTCATTCCCAAATATCAAAAGAGCTGGTATAATATATGATAAAAACATAGAGGTATCTACGAATGCAGATTTTAATTCTTAATGCCCTATATTATAGAAAAAAGAATATGTTGGCATAAATTTTACCTTGTCTCTAATATTCAGAAAGTCTCTTTAATTTTAATTTCCTTGAATTATTTATTTCTGAAAATTTACTAAAGCTTCATTTCTCAATCATGCCATTCAATGGCATATTTTTACTTTAAAACCTGAGTTTTAGGCATCGAGAAATGAAGAATGAGATGAAAGTTAATAGATCTGATCATCATGAAAAGGTTTATGTAAAATTCCAATAACATAACCTGCAGCTATTTAATAGACATACATATTTTACATTGTAAACTGTTGACAAAGAACAGAAATATATTGTATACTACAAAGAAATAGGCAAGGAGCTGAACTGGGAATTCTCTAAGAGTGAAACATAAATGGTAAAGAAACCTTTTTTAAATGTTCAACATCTTTAGTCATAAAGGAAATGCAGGTTAAAATCACTTTGATATTTCATCCTACACCTCTCAGAATTGTAAATTTAACAAAAAAATAAGGACTGCTGTTGGTAAAAATGTGGAAAAAAGGAACTCTTGTCCACTGATGGTGGGAGTACAAACTGGTGCACTATGGGAATCAGTGTGGAAGTCCTCAAAAAGCTTGAAATTGTGTAGATGTACCACATTTTTGTCTTCTACTCATCTGTTGAGGAGCATTTGGGTTGGTTCCAGCTCTTCGCTATTGTGAAGAGAGCTGCAACAAACATGGATGTGCATGTATATTTGCAGTAGGATGAGTCTTGTGGGTATATACCCAGTAGTGGTATGACTGGGTCAGGTGGTAGGCTCATTTTGAGTCCTTTAAGGGTTCTCCACACTGTTTTTCATAATGGTTGTACAAGTTTACATTCCCACCAGTAGTGGATGAGTGTTCCCCTTTCCCTGCAACCTCTCCAGTGTTTCTTGTCTTTTTTTCTTGATCTTAGTCATATCAAAATGAGATATCTGAGAGCAGTTTTAATTTTCATTTCCTTAATTATTATTGATGTTGAACAATTTTAAGATGTTTCTCAGCCATCTTTAATTCCTTCACTGGTGAAGTCTCTGTTCAGTTCTTTACTCCATCTTTTGAGTAGGTCATTTGTTTTCTTATTTCTTTGTTTTTTGGGTTTTTTTTTTATTTGTTTGCTTACTTGCTTGTTTTTTCAATGTGTACTTTATATTATATTTTAATTGTTTTTTTTTTTTTACTTCTCTGTTTTGTGAGTAGTCTATATATTCTGGAGGTTAATGCTCTGTCAGATGTATCACTGGTGAAGATTCCCTCCCACTCTGTGGGTATTCTCTTCACTTCCTAGATTGTTTCCTTAGCTGTACAGAAGCTTTTTAGCTTGATGAGGTCCAATTGTTGACCTTATTTCCTGTGTAGCTGCTGTCTGATTTAGAAAGTCTTTTCCTATCTTGTAGGTTGTTGCCAACTTTTTCTTCTATCACCTTCAGGGTTTTGGGTTTCAGGTTGAGATCTTTGATCTACTTGGAGTTGATTTTTGTACAGGATGAAAGGTAAGGGTTTAATTTTGTTCATAAGTGAAGTAACACAGTCCCAGAAAAACAAACGGCAAATGGTTTCTCTCATTTGTGGATGCTAACACCAAATCCCCAGTTGAAAGGAAAGCTGAACAACATTATTATTATATTTCTTTTTATCTGAAAGCAATTATGTTGTTATAAATCTCTTAACAAGCTGTAGAATCGACCCACCACTTATTTTCAGACTCTGTAATTACTGTATACGGGTGGAAGGTATGTATTCATATTTTAGAGTAATATAAAATTAAAGGAGGAAAATGTCAATTCCTAGACATAAAAAAAAGAGTGAAAGACACAGGACATTTATGGCAGAATGCATGATCTGCGGTGGGGTGGGGAGGAAGGGAAAGGGGAATATGTCTAAATTGAACTGAAAAATGATGTCTGAAATTCACAAAACATCAATACAAACATTATATTTAAAAACAATGTTTGAAGTTGATCTCCCACATGACCTAGCCATACCACTCTTGGGCATATAGCACATGGCAACTAACAAATGTCTGCATCTCCAATTCCAGGGGATTGAATTCCCTTTTCAGGCATCTGCAGGCATTGCATGCACATGGTTCATTTACATACATTCAGGCAAACAACAACAACAAAAAACCCCTAAACCTTTATAACAAGTAATATGAAAATTATATGAATAACTATAGCTACTGATTATCAAATTTAGCTCCCCTCAAAAACTTTATTATTGTTGTTATTGTCATTCATATATCTGCCTTATTATTACAGAACAGATACCCACCAGGGAGCCCAGTGCACTATAGACAGTGAAAATATTTATTTAATGAAAATTATCCAATAACTAGTGGTTCCAATAAACAGCAACATGTTATCAGATTTGCTTTCACAGTTTTTTATGTTGTCCTGTTTTGTTTTCTTTTATGTATTCCACATGACTCTCTGCCTTAGAAGTGATATAACATTTTGACTTTGAGCAATAGTATTTTACACAAGATGATACTGTAAAAAGTAGAGACTGGAGAAGAGTCAAGACTATGAGAATTCCTTACACTGACTGGATTTAGAAGAAAACAATGTTGGGGAAGTTTTTATTTATATATGATTTGCAATAGATTTGATTCACTCATTTTCTCCGCATACTTATGAATTTAGTCATGGATATACATAATGGAGAAACAAATTTCTATAAAAGTATATCTTAAAGAATAGCCCATACTAAATTTATATGTAAGTCTAAATTGCCATCTCTACTCAAAGTATACTTCTTAAAGTCTCATCTGCACTTCTTCCACTTCTCTGGAACAACGCTGATAGGAATAATATTTGGAATGTAATTTAAGTTCAAGGAAGACTATCACACATCATAAAATGAAATTCAAAATGGTGTCTAAGAAGCTCTTTAAATGGCCAGGCAGTAACAATACAGGAAAAAATGACATATCTGGGCTTTTTACCTCAGTGCATTTGTACAATGAAAATACATTATTATTCAGAAGTTGCTAATTGCTGTGTTAGAAAATCATCATCCACCATACCATGGATACTCGGGATTTTTTTTTCTTTGATGACATAATATGCTTTGGATAATAAGCTACTGTATAGAGGATGTCCTAATTTCTGAAGTGAGATTCTAACACCCCCATTCTGAAGAATATAAAGGAAACAGAATATAATCTTAATCTCCTATACTATACTTGCATTTCCATTTATTTCTCCAGGTGTTATAAATTCTTTACAGCACAGAAGTTGAAATGTAAATCTTGTCATTCTGCACATAAAACTTGCAAAATTTGTATTTCAAATGTTGTAAATGGAGAGCACCTGAAAAGCATTAGAACACCTTACCTCATATTTTTGCACTGTGGGAATCTGTTTCAATCTTAAAATATTCAGCAAGATAGAATCCTCTTCAGATAATGCTCCCAAGGGGCTGAATAGGAAAAAAAGTCAGCTGATCAGTTGAAAGGACATGAAACTTCCTGAGCCTCCTTTCAAAATGCAGATCACAAGATGATAAGTCAACATTTGCTTTCTAGTTACCTCTTATTTACTAGTTGTTTAAAAAAGGAAATCCAATGGGGAATATACTAACATTTATTTTCAATTACTTCCACAAGTCCAAAGTTTCTAAGCATGTGGAAAACATCTACAGCAGATTCAAAACCATATAGCAAGAAAGAATACTTTTGTAAAGAATATATTAAAGGTAAAAACAACTTGAAGAAGTAGTCATGGGATGGACAAATTTGCAATAACCACTGGACTACTCATTTTGTCATGTTTCCACTTTGTGAATTAATAATATAATTAGAATCAAAAAAATCAAGATGAAAAAGATTATCTACAATTGTTTATAACTCATCACAATATCAAAGAACATAAGTCCCTCCAAATGTCTCAGGTGCTTCTAAAATGTAAAGGAAATGGCAAGCTCTTTACATTGATGTAGATAATTTGTTTCCATCTATATTCATAAAATATAGATTCCATCATCTTCTTTATATACCAAACACAGTGATGAAACATCTTAACATTCAAAATGTTTTCCTCAATTAATTCCCCATATGACAATGTTTTAAAGCATTACTCAAAGTTGTAAGAATGGGGGCTGTGGAATTGGCTTAACTGAAGAATACTGGCTGCTCTTACAGAGACCCAGGTTTGGTCCCTAGTACCCACATGCAAACTACCTGTCCATGTCTCCAGTTCCCAGAGGTCTCATGTCCTCCTCTGACCTCTGAGGTCATTGCACACATATGGTTGACTTACACACACGTAGGCCAAACATTCATACACATAATATGTAAATAAATAATAAATAATGCAGTGTGTAAGAATGAATATCTACTAATCAAATGCAGTCATATTTTATCCTTTATTTTGTAATCACTATGAAGTCAAAGAGCTTACCATATTTTAAGATGGAAATTGTAGCAAAAAATGAAGGCGAAAATAATAGGCACACATGATAACAAGCCTATACAGTCAATTCAATTAATTGATTAACTTAGAAGCTGATAAATCAGTTAAAGATATGTGCATTTCTCAGCCAAATAATAATGGGTTGGCATATGAAAGACAGAAATACATTGTTAACTTGAATCATGATAAAATCAGTATAGGCAGGAATAAAGTTCATTAATCACCAAAATCCAAAAATGTAGTGAGTTTTACTTTGGGCAGAAGCACCTTAAAGCCACCACTTTCCATATGAATACATAATTCAGAACACTTAAAAACAATTAAAAATATTGAAACAAAACACTGCTCTCAACATATATGCAATATTTGTATTTACATATACGAATATGCATGTTATGAAATTTTATTGAAAATTTACTTCTAATTTTTATATAAAGTATACTTTTAATTTTTTTAAAATTTCTGTGTGTGTATGAATGTACTGTCTGCATGTAGGTTTGTGCACCCATGTCGTGCAATGCCACAGAGGTCAGAAGAGGGTTTCAGATTCCCCTGGAACTGGAGTTCTCCTGGAATTGGAGTTTCAGACGGTTCTCAGCCATCATGTAGGTGCTGGGGATCAAACCCAGGTCCTCTGTAAGAGCGTTTGGCATTCTTAACTGCTAGGCTATCTCTCCAGCCCCCATAAAGTATACTTTTAAACCTTGAGTTGTTAAAATAAAAAAGCTAAGTAGTGAGTCTTTCACCAGCTCATATGCAACATAGTTGTAACACTTACAAAGATAAAAATGTTCACATGTTAAACAAGTGAGATTTTCACATATAAAATTGTTCACATGTTTCACAAGCACTAATTAAAAAATCTAAGTGAGATAACTCCAGGACCACATAGTTTCACTGCTGAATTCTACCAGATGCTAAAAGAAAAATTAATACAACGTTCCAACTAATCAATAGAGTAGCACAGAATCAAGAATGGTCCAACTTTTTCTTTTTTTAACATTTTTGTTGAAGTTTTGTGCATTTAATGCATCATTTCTCATTCTAATCTAGATTCATCTCCCCTTCCATGCCCCCCACCACACCCGAGTTCATGCACCCTGCCATTCCTGTACTGTGTCTTTTTCTGACCCTTTTCAAAGTTTTTCAAAGCAGAGGATTATTGTTCTTGGGGGAACTTAATTGTTTCAGTGTTTTCCCTGTCCCAGTTCCTCGGCTGTTGTAGTTCCCTCCAGTCTGTAGGGTTTAAACATATATATATATATATATATATATATATATATCCTATACTAAACATATAATCTGTACACAAACTGTCATTTCCATATCCTATTTCAGGATTCATATTTTTTCTTTTTAAATTTATATTATTCTAAAATATGCCTACATATCCTCCATCCATATACCAAGATTACAAAGTCTAACAATAAGTGGCAGGTTAATTCCAGAGCCTGTTAATGTATTTATATTATAAGAGCATTGTTGCTTTCAGGGAATGGGGTTTATAACATTAATGTTGCTCAGTTTGTCTTACAACTCAGAGCTGGGTGCTAGCATCCACAAATGAGGGATACCATTCCTTGTTTGCTTTTCTGGGATTGTGTTACTTCACTTAGCATAATATCATCTAGTTTCATCCACTTTCCTGCAAAGTTCCTGATGCCATCTTTCTTTACTGCTGCATAGAACTCCATTGTGTAGATGAACCATATTTTCTCTATACACTCATTGGTTGAGGAACGTTTGTGTTGGTTCCAGCTCTTTGCTATTGTGAAGAGAGCTGCAATGAACATGACTGTGCATGTATCTCTGCGGTAGGATGAGTCTTGTAGGTATATACCCAGGAGGAGTATGGCTGGATCAGGTGGTAAGCTCATTTTGAGTCTTTTAAGGGTTCTCCATAGTGTTTTCCATAGTGGTTGTATGAGTTTACATTCCCACCAGCAGTGGATGAGTGTTTCCCTTTCCCCACTACCTCTGCAGAATTTGGTATCATTTGTTTTCTTGATCCTAGCCAGTCTTATCAGAATGAGATGATATTTTAAGGGGGTCTGAATTTGCATTTCCTTAATTATTAGAAATGTTGAACATTTTTTAAGATGTTTCTCAGCCATCTTTATTTCCTCATTTGTGAAGTCTCTGCTCAGCTCTTTACTCCATCTTTTGAGTGAGTCATTTGACTTTTTCTTTGTTTTTTGAGTAGTTTATGTATTCTGGATGTTAATGCTCTGTCAGATGTATCACTAGCAAAAGTTTCTTCAACTCTGTGGGATTTCTTTTCACTTCCCTGATTATTCTTTCACTGTACAGAAGCTTTTGAGTTTAATGAGGTCCCACTTATCAATTATCAACCTCGATTCCTGTGCAGCCGCTGTCTGATTTAGGAAGTCTTCTCCTATGCTTATGTCTTATAAGTTGCTGCCAACGTTTTCTTCCAACACCTTCAGAGTTTGGGTTTCAAGTTCAGGTCTTTGATCCATTTGGAGTTGATTTTTGTACAGGACGAGAGGTAAGGGTTTAGTTTTATTCTTCTACAAGCAGTAATCAAGTTTTGCCAACACCATTTGCTGAAGATACTATCTTTCCTCCATTGGATCTTCGTGGCCCCTTTGTCAAATATGAGGTGGCTGAAATTGCATATGCTCAAGTTTGGATCTTCAATTTTATTCAATTTATCTACTCATCTGTTTTTGTGCCAGTATCAGGCTATTTTTTCCACAAAATTATTTTTTATTGTTATTAAACTTTTTCCATAAATGTTACATCATTTCCCAATCGAATCTAGAGTTACTTCCCTTTCCATGCCCCCCACCCCACCCAAGTCCCTGTACTCTGCTATATATGTCCTGCATCTTTTTCTGCGTCTTTCCAGAGTTTTTTCCCAGTTCTTTTGTTGTTCTTTCCTACTTGTATTGCTTCAGTATATATATATATATATTATATATAGAGAAAATATCTATATATATTCTCCATCTCTACTGATTTGGAGGACATATTTTCCTTAAGGAAGTGCTCAAAGTCTCTTCTTTGGCAAGCCCAAACAATCATCAATCCTGCACTTGTGCTCCACTTTGGGGTCTTTCCCTTCTGTAGTCCCCAAATGAAGTCCAGTAAGCACAAGTCCTGTCTTGATCCCCCTTCACTGGCCTCCATGATACAGCCAAGGTAATCCAACAATGGCAGTCCATATTGTGATGAGGCTGAATTCCCGTTAGCTGCTTAGTTCACAAGCTGGGTATCTCAGCAGTCCTCAGTCCACATTGGAAGGCTAAAAAGTAAAAAAAAGCTGTATCTCATGTCCTTGAGGAGTGCCAAAAGCAGTGGCATCCACAGAGCATATGCACCTGCGCATAAGAATTGAAGACAGGCCAAACAACAGTGCTCTCTTTTTGTCTTTTTGTCTTTTTACTAATATCTCAAGTTTTGTGTCTGCATTACAATTTCTCTGGTCTTATTGATTATTTCTGGTTGTACTTTACTTCTGGATGCTTAAGGCCACACAGTTAGCCCAGATTTTGTTGAGGTCAGTTGAGGATCTGGTCCTCAGGGGGCTCTCAGAGTTTTTTTTTTGGGGGGGGGGATCCCCTTGCTTCTTTCAGTGCCTCATCCACCAGTACCAGGCTATATTTATGACTATATCCCTGTAATATAGTTTAAAGTCTGGTATGGTGATCCCCCCTGTATTGCTCCTTTCACTCAGGGTTGCTTTGGCAATCTAGTGTCTTTTGTATTTCCATATGAATTTAAGGATTTTTTTCCAAGTCTGTGAAGAAACTCTTGGGGATTTTAATAGGGATTGCATTGAATCCGTATATTAATTTGGATAGAATGGACATTTTTACTATATTAATTTTTTCCAGTCCATGAGCATGGGAGGTCTTTCCATCTTCTGATGTCTTCTTCAATTTCCTTCTTTGGGGGTTTAAAGTTTTGGGGTTTTTTTGTTTTATTTTGTAGAGATCTTTGGTGTCTTGGGTTAGGTTTGTTCCTAGGTATTTTATTGTTTTTGATGCTATTGTGGGTGGAAGGATCTCCTTATATTCCTTCTCCATTTTCTTGTTGTTGGTGTATAGAAAGATTTTTGTAAATTAATTTTGTATCCTGCCACTTTACTGAAAGTCTTTCTCATTTCAAGGATTTTTTCTGGTGGAGTTTTTAGCATCCCTTAGGTAAACTATCATAGCATCTGCAAAAAGAGATAGCTTGAACTCCTCTTTTCCAGTTAGTACTCTTTTAATTTCCCTTTCTTATTTTATTTCCCTAGCAAACATTTCAAGCCCTGTATTGAAGAAGAGTGGTGATAATGGACAGCCTTGCCATGTTCCTGCCTTTAAGGGGAATGCTTCTAATTTTTCTCCATTTAGGATGATGTTGACTGTGTGGTTCTTGTATATGGATTTGATTATGTTGAGGAATGATCCCTCCAGTCTAATTCCTTCTAGGATTTTAAGCATGAAGGTATGCTGGATTATGTCAAAGGCTTTTTCTGCATGATCATGTGTTGTTTTTTTTGTTTTTCAGTCCATTTATGTATTTTATGATAATTATTGATTTACATATGTTGGACCATCCCTGCATCTCTGGTATGAATCCAACTTGGTCATGATGGATGACCTTTTTGATATGCATCTTTATGAGGTTTGCAAGTATTTTGTTGAGAATTTTTGCATCTGTGTTCATTAATGAGATGGGTCTATAATTTTCATTTTTTTTGGTTGTATTTTGCCTGGTTTTTGTATTAGAGTGATGCTGGCTTCATAGAAGGAATTTGGGAGATTTCCCTCTCTTCGTATTCTTCTGAACAATTTGAGAACTAATGGCTGTATGTCTTTTTTAAATGTTTTATAGAATTCTGCTGTTTAACTATCTGGGTCTGGGTTTTTTTTATTTGGGAGGTTTATTATTACATCTTCAATTTCCTCAAATGTTATAGGTCAGTTTAAACTGTCAATCTCTTCTTGGTTAAGCTTTTGTGAGTCCCATGATTTCAAATATTTATCCATTTTTCTTAGGTTTTCAAATTTACTAGAGTATAGCTTTTTGAAGTATTCCCAATGTGATTGTCTGGATCTTTTCATTGTCTGTTGTGATGTTTCTCCTTTCATCACAAATTCTGTTGATTTGGAGTTGCTCTTTCTTTCTTCTGGTTAACTGGGCTAGAGGTCTGTTTATCTTGTTTACCCTTTCAAAGAACCAACTTTTGGATTCATTGATTCTTTGTACTGTTTTGTTGTTTCTATTTCATTGATTTCTACTCCAATTTTTGTTATTTCTTCCTGTCTGCTGGGTTTAGGATTCATTCGTTGTCTCTCAAGTGCTTCTAGCTCCATTGTTAAATCACTTATTTGTGCACTTTCTGTCTTTTTTTTAATGTAGGCACTGAGGGCTATAAATTTCCCTCTTAGGACTACACTCAATATATTCCAAAGGTTTTGTTGTGTTGTATGGTCATTTTTGTTTAGTTCCAGAAATGCTTTTATTTCTTTATTTCTTCCTTGACCCATTCCTTATTCAGGAGTGGGTAGTTTAGTCTCCCTGTGTTCTTGTAGGTAGTAGGACTTAGCTTACTGTTGAAATAAGCTTTATTGCACTGTGGTCTGATCGAATGCATGAAATTATTTCAATCCTTTTGTATTTATTGAGGTTTATTCTGTGTCCCAGTAGGTGGTCGATTTTGGAGAAGGTTCCGTGTGGTGCTGAGTAGAAAGTATATTCTCTCGTGTTTGGGTGGAATAGTCAGTAGATGTCTGTGAAGTCCATTTGGTGTATTGGATTGTTCACTTCAGATGTCTCTCTGTTTATTCTTTGTCCAGTTGACCTATCCAAAGGGTTCATTGAGGTACTGTGTGTTGGGATTAATCTGTGCCTTAAGTTCTTGCAGAGTTGTGTTTATAAAGTTAGGTGCACCAGAGTTTGGTGCATATATATTTACGATTCTGATATGTTCATGGTTAATTTTTCCTTTGATAAGGATGTAATGGCCCTGTTTGTCTCTTCTGAATAGTTTTACTTTGAGGTCTATTTTGTCTGATATTAATATAGCAACTCCTGCTTGCTTTCTGGATCCATTTGTTTGGAATATTATTTCCCATCCTTTCACTTTAAGTTGGTGCCTATCCTTGAAGGGGAAATGTTTTTCCTGTAGACACCATATAGGTAGATTCTGTTTTCTAATCCATTCTCCCAGTCTATGTCTTTTGATTGGGAAATTAAGCCAATTAATATTTAAGGTTATTATTGAAAGATGTGCGTTGCTTTTGTTCATCCTATTTTCTGTTTGCATTCTTGGTCTAGATTTTTATTTTTGTAGTTATACTTTTATTAATTTCTCTTTCTCACTGTTTCTGGATAGTTGTTCCTTTCTTCTGTCCTTTGAATTGTTTCGAGTATTTTCTGAAGGGTTTGTTTCTTGGATATGTTCTCTTTTGTCTTGTTTATGTCATGGAAGATTTTTCTTTCTCCTTCAACTATGACTGACATTTTTGCTGGGTATAGTAACCTGAGTTGGCATCCATAGTTGTTTAATACTGGGAACACTTTTATCCACAATCTTCTGGCTTTCATAGTTTGCATTGAGAAGTCCACTGTCATTCTGATGGGTTTTCCTTCATATGTAATTTGTTGCTTTTCTCTCATTGCTTTCAGTATTTTGTCTTTGATTTGGGCGTCTAGAGTTTTAACTATGATATGGCATGAGGAGTTTCTTTTCTGATCTTGTCTATTTGGTGTTCTATGTGCCTCGTATTTGTATGGCTTTGTCTTTTTTCAGTGTGGGGAAATTTTCTTCTATTATTCTGTTGAAGATTTGATCAATACTGTTGTCTTAGGATTCTTCTCCTTCTTCTATCCCTGTGATGTGGAGGTTTGGTCTTTTCATAGTGTCCCTTATTTCCCGATTGTTCTACTCTTGCATTTTTTTTAATTTTTCATATTCTTTTCTTGAGCATTCTAGTTCTTCCACTTTATCTTCCAATGTTGATATTCTATTTCCTACTTCCTCCAATCTGTTCCTGAGGCCTTCTCCCATTCTTTCCTGTTGACTGGGTGAGTGTTCGATTTCCTCTTTCATTTCACCCTGTGATTTCCTTAGTATTTCCATTTCCTTTTGGAGCTTGTCACTCTCTACTTGTAGCTCCTTGCTTCTCTGGTCTGTTTCCTTTTTCATTTCAGCCTGGCATCTTTTCAGTGTTTCTACTTCCTTCTGGAGTTTGTCATTCTCTCCCTCTAGTTCCTTCCTCAGTTTGTTATTCTCTCCCTTTAGTTCTTTGATTTCTTCTTTATATTCCTTGATTTCTTTGAGTACATCTAAGATTGTTGTTCTAATATCTGTGTATTGGGTTGTTACTACAGAAATATCACTGTAAGAATCTTTTATAGGACTGGTAGAGTTTAGTGTGGATTCATTCTCTGTTTTTCGTTGTGTTTTGGGCATATGGGTTTGATTTATTGTTTCTATTCTGATGCAAATCTCAACTTTTTCTTCGTTGTTTGGAGTCTTGCTTTGCTTGATTCCTTCAGGTGCTTTCTTTGTCTTCTCCTTGTTTATGGAGGGCTGGCTGGTCTAGGTTTCAGGTTTTCACTTTTGATTATATATTGGAAGGTCTAGCTCACTCTTCCCTTTTTGTTCTGAAAGTTTCCCGAAATTGGATAGGTGATAACCAGGTCGGTTCACCACTGAGCATTAGGCTTACTCCATTTCCCTCCTGCCACTTCCTCTAAGGCTGGCTGTGAAACCTAGTGTGCTGGAACTGGATTTGTGGAAGTCTCCTGTCTTCTTCCTTGTACCGTGGACTCACTACCTCTATTCCCCCTTGGACACTCGCACCTCAGCACGAGCAGTGTGTGTGTGTCGGGGGGTGAGTTTGGGTTTGCTCCCTTGGCCCAAGGTTGGGCCCCCTCTGTGTCTCACTACTGCTGTGCTGGCTGGAAGACTCCACGCACACTGATTACGCAAAAGGGGCGTGCTTTCAGCTGGATGCTCAAACCCAAGCCCCCTGGCCTGTCTTCCAGAAGGGCCACCTAGCTGCTGCTAACTTCTTCACATGTCAGTCCTGCTGCTGCTGTGCATGGTCCAACTTTTTCAAAGCAACTATTAGTTTACTACCAAAACGAAGTAAAGTATACCAAAAAGAAAAAGTATAAAATGGCATCACTGATGAACATAGATGCAAAATTTTTCAATAAAATACTTCCAAACCTAATCATAGAACACAACAGAAGTACCATTCCCCCTCATGGTTCCTTGTACACCTTTCCTCCTCTTTTTCCAGGTTAAAACCCCCATTTCTCCCATTTCCCTCTTGATTACTCCTATCTCATATTTATCCCCTTTCTCTGGCTACTTCTTTCCTTTACCCCCGTGGTTCCTTTCCATTCTCTGGACTCTTGCAGTTATAGGAGGACATATATTCACATAAATGTTTAGAGCTAGGATAAATGAGAACATACATTACTTGTTTATCTGTGTCTATGTTACATACATTAGTATAATAATATCTGGTTCCATCCATTTACCTGAAAATTTCAGAATTTCATTTTTATTTACCACTGAGTAGAACTCCATTGTTCAAATGTACCACATTTTCATTAACCATTCATAAGTTGAAAAACATTTAGGTTGTTTCCATTTCTAAGTTATTGTGAATAGAGCAGCAATAAACATGGCTGCACATGTATCTATGCAGTAGAATGAGTTCTTAGGCTGTATCCTAAGGACTTGTATACCAAAATCTTGTGATAGATTTAGTTTTATCAGAGTTCTCCACACTACTTTCCATATATTTAACTGAGTCCATCTAGTGTTGTTGAGTCCATCTAGTATGTGCATTTAGTGCTGACCACTCATCATGGTAGGAAAATGGTGGCAGTAGTAGCCTCTCCATTAGGGTCCATGATCTCTCCAGCCACAGGTAGTTGACTATGTTTGCACTACTACACATTAATTTGGACTTATTATGCAGGACTTAAGTTCTTTTAGACAGCTCTTGATCACTCCAAAGATATAATCACCACTATTGCACTACTAGAGATATCCTTCCAGGCTCATCATTTTCACCATTTGCAGGCTTTAAAGCTGGGTAAAACTGTTCATTTCTTTTCTCTCTTAGCAGCCTGCATAGTGCCTTCCTACAATATGAAAGCTAGTCCTCAGTGAGGTGGCTTCAAGGTTGGTTTCAGTATGACTTCTTCAAGTTCTGTATATGATGTATGTTGTATCTTCAACAATATGTTGTGTTAGGCAATGTAGGACAATAATAATAATTTATATAGTTTATAAAATTTATATAGCTTCTTAGACTCCCTTGACCAGCAACTGCAATGGAGTTTTCCCTTGCTTGGCACTGGGGTTTTATCAGTATATGGCTCTTAGGATAGTATTGTCAGCATTTGTGTTATACAATACTTAAATGTAATACTTGTAAGATATCATTTTCTATCATTTAATTCAATTTTTCTATAAGCATTTATTTAGAGGGTATCTCTTAAACGTGAATATATTCTGTTTTGTCCACTTAAGATGATGGCTTTTCCACAGTAAGACCTTGTCATCTTTTACAGAAAAAAACATAATTCATGGATTAGCATGCCATCCAAACATCTGTGTCTATACCAAAGTAACCTACCATAATAACTAGTACTGTTTAAATAACTGTACATCTAATTGCTTGTGCTTCATTAGTAGGATTGAAAGGGTATTCCTGGACAAACTGTCAGCTCATGAAAAGAAACAGCCAGAACTGATCAGAGTTCAAAACAACATCTCCAGAGAAAGTAGACTGTTTTGCTTCTCGCCCACCTGTGCCCCTTTTCTAAGCCTAGGGAACAATCTGCGGAAGAGGGGGCATGGTAGAATATAAGGGTTGTGATAGGAGTGAATGGTGAAACTACAGCAATATAGACTGGACACTTATTTGATCAACTTGAATGTACATACAAGCCTCTCCAGCTGGATGGTGGGAGCCTTGGACTGTGTGGGTTTGGGCACAACTGCTTGCAAATTGGTTCTACATGAAGGATGCTTGTACTCACAATTTACTACTTATTGTTAAAAAATGAAATAAAAGAAAGTATAAAAAGATGATGGCTTTTAAGTGTTTATATTATCAACATTTTACATGAATACTATTATTTATTTCGTGTGTATAAGTTTTCTCTTAGTACCTTATATTTTCTGTTTCTGTTTCTACTTCCTTTCCTCTTTCAAAAATATCATGAAGCTGTGAACTAAAAGCTGCCTCCATTTGATCCAGAATCAGAACAAGGGGGAAAAGGGTCTCTATTGCAAAGAGAGTAAGAGATAAAATAGCTTGGATAATCCACAAAGGTAATTATTGGGTTCCAAAAAAATGTGGGAAAAGAGAGAAGATCAGAGAAAAAGGCAATACACAGAAAATAAGCCATGCCAAACACACCTCACCTCCAGCTGCATGGCTTCCCAGTGTGGCTACAAACATCTGAAGACCTGTCCAAAACATAAGCCAGCCAAATCTAGGAAAAAGTGTATTGCAACCTACCTTCAGGTCAAGCTCTCAGGACTCACAAGATTTTAATGTATATGCAATTTTTGATAAGACAGTGATTCTGAAGGCAGCTGTGTCAGAAGTGAAGAAGAATATGGGTTTGTAACTCTATATGAATTCTGGGACAAAGGCTAGAAGATCTATTATTTAAGATCGAGTAAATCTGAGAGCCAAAGAGTAAAAACAATTAACCACAAAACAGGGAGCCTGAAATTATCTTCCACAACCCCAAGGCAGCTGTGGATGCTGAGAAGATCTGATTCAGAAAAATCCAAAAAGTGTAGATAGCATGAGGATCAACTCAGATAATGAAATGCATAGGGGAATGCACTCTTGCCCTTGGTGGCCATGTGTGGGTCTTATGTGGGGCTTGGTGCTAAACTGGGAGAGCAAGAATGGCCTGAAACCCTGGAAGCCTCTTCATGAGGTTGGCAGGAGTTCTCCCCATTTCGACAGGAAAGGAGAACTCTGTCCTCCATGGCCCTTCACTCATTTCACTAGGTTCCTGCAAGTAGTAATAAGTTTCCGTTTCCTCATTCCCAAAGTGCTTTCCGAAAATCACAAGACACTGCAGCCACCCGAACTATCCCCAGCCCACCCTATTACCCTTCCCTTCCTGCCGTTGAGCAAGGCCCTCTCCTCCCCTAACTGGCTACAAAAATGCTTCCTTTTCCTTATTAAATGAACTGTCCTGCCACACAGTTTCCTGGGTGTCTTTTCCTGTTGTACTGGCTGCTTCTCAGAGGACCTGTTTTGTCTCCTCCTTCTCTGCCCCTCCAAAAGAGGCTGAGGCCAGTGAGCAAAGGTCTGAATATAGTGGTAGAGAGATCAGGAGAGAGAAGGGAAGCCCTACAGCCAGGAGCACTGAGAATAACTCTGGAGTTTGAAAGCCCTGAGCCATCCTGAAGTCACCTGTACTTCAACTACTAGGATGACTTATGTGCCTTGCATATAGCAGATCTGCTGCCTTGGCATATCTCAGTGCTGTGGTTACTTCCCATATTCTCAATTCACTTTGGTGACAGCTTCAGCGATCAGAGGAGACATAGGATTCCATGCTAGGGGAACCTCATGAGTGTAAGAGAATCTTCTTAATTCACAGGCTTCAAAGCTTAATCTGGATAGCAGAGTCTCTCAGTATTCAAAGAAATGTTCCTAAAGGGAAGAAAGCCCTAATAAACATCATTTATTATAAACCATTTGGAGAAAAAGAACCCACAAGTTCAACTGACCCTACTCACATGCATAAAAGTGTAATTTATGCAATAATTAAAGACCTGGAGAGAACGTTCTTCATCATTTTTATGAATTTTACTTTTTTGCCATTTTCTGTTTCTCTTTTAAGATTTTTTGGTATAAGTTCAGCAGTATATTTCATTCTATCATATTTAAAACTATGTCCTTTGTCCTATTCAAATATTTACTCTTCATATATTTTTACTTTTTTCATTATTTATTTATTTATTTATTTATGTGTATGAATGTATTGTCTGCGTATAGGTTTGTGCACCTGTGTCATGCAATGCCACGGAGGTCAGAAGAGGGTCTCAGATTCCCCTGGAACTGGAGTTCTCCTGGAATTGGAGTTACAGACGGTTCTCAGCCGCCATGTGGGTGCTGGAGATCGAACCCGGGTCCTCTGCAAGAGCAGTCAGCGTTCTTAACTGCTAGGCCATCTCTCCAGCCCCTTTTTTCATTATTAAGCAATCTTTTTGATAAATATGTAGAATAAGAGTAAGTATCAAATTACATTGGTATATGATGTCCCTCAATTTATGTTAATAATTAAGAAATGTAAAAATCCTTCAAGATATTAGGAATCTAACTCAAAGTTTCTCTGGTTCTTTTACTTAAAGATTTTTTTCTCCTCTGTTGATACTTGAGTTATTATTTAGGCATTCTCAAAATGAAAGTTGAATATATTTCATTCCTACTAACGGACCCATTAAAATAATCTTATTTATTAATTCACTGAGAATTGCATACAATGTATTGTAATAATACACAGACCTCCCACCTGACACTCCCATGACTTCAGGTCCTCTACTATGATTATTTTAAGGTCTACCAAGTCTAATTTGTGTTTTCTGATACTCTTGGGTGTGGTTCCATCCTCTTAACCCTAATCATCCTACCTGTCACCACAATCATAAAAGAAAACTTATTGTCCATTCCCCAGAAGCTATAAAATGCCAAAAGATTAACCACGGTTGGGATTTCTTCCACAACTCCTATTTAAGATTCTTGATATTTTGTACCTTCATTTTGAGGAGGTATTGTGCATAGTGCTACAATAACTGTGAGTTAATATTTACAACAGCCTCATTGTCTGTAAAACACTGTTTCCTTTTAGTTGCCCACCACTTCTGGCTCTTACAATCTTTCCAACTCTTCTTCCGCAATGATCCCTGAGCATTGGGAAAATAGGGAGATATACATGCCCAATTTAGGGCTGAGCACTCCAAAGTCTCTTATTCACTTCATGTTGAACATCTTTTGGTCTATGTGTTAACTGCCATCTGCTGCAAGAAGAAACTTTTCTGGTGAGAATTGAGAGACGCATTAATCTATTGGTATAACAATAAGTCTTTAGGGTTAGATTAAATGCTATGGCCATTTAGCAGAATAATATTAGTAGGAGCTCCCCTATGATCTATGATTTATCTAGCCAGAGGTTTGGAGCCAGGATAACTGTACCAGGTATTATCCCAATCTTGTAAACTGGGGAGAGCTGTCTATTGTTATTCTGCTTTTGTATACAAACCAGTACCAATAGTCAAGGAATAGCACTACTCTCAGTGCATTTGACACTTCCACATCACTCAACAACCAAGAAAATGCCTTACACACATGCTCATGGACATATCTAAGCTCATAGGTCTATCTGATAGAAAAAAAAATCACTGAATTGAGGTTCTCTTTTCCCAGATACCTAGGGGTGTCAAGTTAACTGAATCTATCCAGCACAGATATTTAGTGATGAAGGGTAGAGTGATGGCATAGATCTAGTGATGAAGGGTAGAGTGATGGCATAGATCTGAGCAGAGTTGTAAGAAGGGTCTGAATATGATCAAAGTATATTGTATGAAATTTGTAAAAAAAAAACAGTAAAAATGTTATTTTATAAGAATACTACCTAGCTCACTTTATATAGCCTTGATAGCAAAACTTGATAAAGATGCAACACAAAAGAAAACTACAGATTAATCCCACTGGTCAGCATAGATATGACTATCATAAATAAAATATATGCAATCTGAATTCAAGATCACATTAAGAAAATTGTTTTCACAAGACCCTCACAAGATCATGTTGTTCAAATTCCAACATAGATGGAGGAGGAGTTCTCAAGATCTTACCCTTAAATGTGGAGATACTGGTAATGGATAGCTGCTATGGAAGGATCATTCTTCTTTGGGTATGTGGTCTTCTGTTTGCCTCACTCTCCATTGTATACAAATGCATTACTGGTGAGAATTGAAGGGTGCTCTCATTTCCTCCCTGCCCCCATTGTGTGTATAGAGGTTCAATTGTAGATGTGTCTCTTAGGAATGGGGATTTTTCAGATGTATATGTTCTGTGTCTGACCAGTTGTGGAATTCTGCAGTGGCCCACATCTTTTGCATAGAGAAGCCTTCTTTTAAATGAGTGGTGTACAGTATGCTGGTCTGTAAATATAAGATGCCATAGTTAGTGTATGGTAAGAAATTTCATTTGTCTAGAGATATGACCCAAATGGGCTTACTCTATGCTCTGTGTCCTCTCCAACCCTGTGCATTTGTCTGAGTTTATAGTGGCTCTCATGGGTTCACTCCCATAGAAATCATGTTCAACAAATAGTGTTGCTCAAATTAGATAGCTCCATGAAAATGAATGAAACTATATCTCTGTCTCTTGCCATGCACAAAACTCTACTCCCATGGATGAAGGACACCAATATAAGACCATATACCATGAATCAGAGAGAGAAAGTAAGGACCACATTTGAACTTATAGGTACAAGAAAGGAATTTTTTTATTTATTTCTGTATGTGTATGAATGTACTGTCTGCATGCAGGCTTGTGCACCCGTGTCGTGCAATGCCGCGGAGGTCAGAAGAGGGCGTCAGATTCCCCTGGAACTGGAGTTCTCCTGGAATTGGAGTTTCAGATGGTTCTCGGCCGCCATATGGGTGCTGGGGATCGAACCCAGGTCCTCTGCAAGAGCGGTCGGCGCTCTTAACCGCTAGGCCATCTCTCCAGCCCAAGAAAGGAATTTCTAAATAGACTCATCTATCATGGGATTAGTTCTAAAAACCGAGAAATAGCACCTCATGAAACCTAAAAGATTCTGTACATCAAAGGACACCATCATTTGAGTGAAGAACCAGCCTGAAGAATGTGAACAAAACCTATAACACCTATCTCTCTAAAAGAGGGTATCTAGAATACACAAATAACTCAAAAATCTAATCATCAGAAACACACACACACCACCACCACCACCACCACCACCACCACTACCACATAAAGAAACCAATTAAAAAGTGGAGCAAGGACCTAAATAGGGAATTCAGTAAAGATAAAAGGCATATAGCTGATAAACACTCTTTTTTTTAATTTATTTTTATTGATGCTTTGTGTATTTCATACATCATTTTCCAATTCAGTTCAGGCATATATCCCCTTCCCTTCCCCCCCACCCCACCCCTACCCATCGCGGATCGTGCATTCTGCCGTAAGTTTTCTGCATCTTTCTCTGCTTTTTTGTTTTGTTTTGTTTTCATTTTTTTTACAATAGGTGATAATTTGTGAGATAAACACTCTTTTAAATGCCCAACGTCTTTAGTCAACAGGTAAATGCAGATTAAAACCACTTCACACTATCATCTTACAGCATTCAGAATGTAAATAAATCCAAATATTAAGCAAGGTGAGTATTCTGAGAAAGGAAAACTTATCCACAGCTAGTTGGAGTGAAAATTTGTGCAGCCACTACGGAAATCAGTGTGGAGATTCCTCAAAAAGCTTGAAATTGATATTCCATAAGGTCCAGCCATACCAATCTTGGGCATATAGTCAAAAGACCCTACTACAGAAATATATTTTATCCATGTTCATTGCTACACTTTTTATAATAGCTAGAAATTGGAAATAACCTAGATGTCCACCAACTGGTGAATGGGTANATATATATATATATATGTATGTATGTATATACCTATATATATATATATAATGGAATATTATTCAGCTCTTAAAAATACAAAATTGTGAAATTTGTGGGTAACTGGATGGGACTAGAAACATTCATCTTGAGGGAGGTAACCCAGACTAAACATGTTCTCTCTTGTATCTGGATTCTGGCTTTGAAATCTTAGTTATGTATGTTTCAGTCTTAAAACTCAGAAAGATCAAGAAATTAGTAAACAATCATGGATGGGAGGGTGGCTTCATGGTAGGGGCAGTAGAATCCACTGACATGAAAGGGAAAGGGGAACATTACATTATAATGGGTTAAATGCAGTAGGGTAATGCAGTAGGGTATCGGAGGACAGATTAGAGGAGGGAGTATGGAGAGGATAAGTAACACCAGAGGCTTTTAGAAAAAGCCATTTGAAAACATACTACTGTAGAAACTTCTTAAAGACTATACATATAAATCATAAAAATAAATTTAAAAAGCTGGATACATGGCTCAGCTGTTAAGGGCACAGGCTGCTCTTTCAGAGGACCCAGATTCTATTCCCAGCACCCACATAGCAGCTAACAACTGTCTGTAACTCCAGCTCCAGGGTATCTTATACCCTCTTCTGTCCTCTGAAGGCATTACATGACATGGATACACTGGCATACATGCTGGCAATACACTCATAAAATAAAAATAAAAAAAAAAACATTGAAAAAATAACTTATCCTACAACAGGGGGACATTCCCTTTTCTAGATTTCAAAGCTAACAAAAAAAACCTCAATGCCAGAAATGGTCACCTCTTTAGAAGCTGTTGATCAGGAGTCACACAGACCCACAAACAATACTGACCACTGTCCCTGCTCTTGATTACCCTCTAGAACTGAATGGTCTGACCCTATTTCAGAAAACACCACATATATAAGCTGTAGAACAATCAAGGAGAAATGAATCTGACATCAAATTCAAAGCCTGATCTCTACTGCCTACTTTTAACAGTGTCGTGAGTTGTTATGCATGCTATCAGAAGAGGAAATTAATCATCATCCTTACCCAGCTCTGAATTGTGTGAGATATAACAGCAACAGGCCTCGCCACATCTGTGAACTGATGCAAGAGTGGTAGGAACATTATGCGCACAGGTGTAATAGTGGTAGGAATATTACAGGATTGGGTGGATTCAATATCTGCTTCATAAATTGGACCCCATTCCTGATACTGATATTAATCCAAGGAACCTGAGACTTGAGAGATTACAGGTCATAGGGGAGAGCCTAGGACTATTATCCTGTTAACTAGGCACACTAATTGATTCCTGATGACTTACTGTTATAACCATAGTTTAATTCTTCTCAGAAGCTTTCTAATGCAGCACATGATAATTAACATGATAACTAACAACTGTCCAATGTTCAGAGAAGAAGAGGATGCAGATTGCTCATCCCTTCATACAGCATCTATTTCAAACTTCTGCCTATCAAGGCTCAAGGATCACTGAGCAAGATGGAGTGTAAAGACTCTAATAGTCAGAGGTGGTGGATGACCACAAGGAAACAGAGTTTTCCAGATAGCTGCCCCGTTGTTTTTATGAGATCACAGCAATGGTGACAGCATATACGTGTCCTATATAAACTGAAGCCAGATATAATCCCAGCATTGATGTGGGGAAGTGTGTAAGAAATCCCAACCTTACCTGAGGAACGATTGCTAACCAATGCCAGCGTGGAGAGGGAAAGTAAGTCTCATTTGGGTGAAATCAATTCTTGGTAGACTAGGCTACAGTGAATGGATTCATACTGAAAAGCATTTGGGGACACACACACACACGAGGGGGGAGAGAGAGAGAGAGAGAGAGAGAGAATCCAGAGGGGTAGTAAAGGTGGTTGCAGAGAGCTAGGGGATGAGATCTATGAGATCTAAATATGATAAAAAAGATAGTGCATGAAATTTACACAATTCAGTAAGAAAACAAAATAATAAAACTGCATGATAAATATATATAGTAAATATGCTAATAGAAGTAAGAAGTCAATGTATTATCAAACAAACAATACTGTGAATGAAAATTAAAGGTCAATGATTTATAGAATTCTAGGTTCAAATGTTATTTACATGTGCACTTTAAATCAATTGCGATTGTTAGATAATAAATATTTGTCTAATTTTATATATGCAGAGAAAAATATCAATTTATATATTCTTTATTTATTAGAGCTTTTATCAGAGTCATAAAATAACTTTGGGGAAAGGCCAATTTTTCACTTTTCTGAAAAAAATAGTTTATAAATTAGAGGGGCCCATTTTATGAGAAAGTTTTAAAGCTTTTCTTTTTAGAATTCCAAGTAATAAAAACAAAGCATAAAACACATTTTACAAAGATCCCTCATTTTTAAAGAACATAGTGCATGCTGATTTTATATAAAATCATGTCAATCTCATCTAAAATTTTCCCTTAAAAGACAGGGAACTTGAGCCAAGAAAATTTAAACTCTAAATTTTAATCTGTCTCAATGAATTATAATTTCTTATTGAAAACTTATTTAAATGAGTAAATTTTAAAATCATTCAGTACTCAGATATTCAGTTTCCAGTGTTTATTTTTCCTTTTTTATTATCCAAATCCTAATGCTTCCATCTTGTGGTGAAAATCAGAATAGGTTCAGTGTATATTGTGGTTTTATTTCTTATATTCTATTTTTAACCTATAAAATCCACAGGAAAAATGTGACAGTTAAGAATTTTTTTTGTTCCAGAATTGTTTGAATATAGTTTTCTTACCTCCAAGAAATCAATAACTACCAAGTGCATAGGAAAATAAAGAAGGTATGACTTAAATGAAAAAAAGAGGTTTATTTAAGGGGCAGTACTGGCACATAAGATCAATCTGGTCCCTTTCAACTGTTCAAAAGATGAGGTTGAAAATCATGCTATTTGATTAAATTTATTAGGGCTTGGGCTAGGATGCTAGACCACAGTTACATGAAAAGAGAAGTTAAATGTTAGAAATCTTTTTTTTAGATGAATGCTGTTTTCAAAATTGAGATCAGTGTCAGTAGGCTGATACCAATATCAGAAGTCAAGCTTGAGAGATAAACAGGGAACACAAATCTAAGAATGAGTCCAGTGAAGAATAAGAGGTAGACACGGGAGGAAATAAAATGCCTTAGAAACTTTCTAGAGATAATTAAGTACTGTTGAAAGGAGAATTGGGAGAGAGAGAGAGCACAGAGCTTGTTCTTCAAATTGCATATATTTCATGATCATCCTTTTGAATCACTACAAAATACTGTTAGATATGATGTGAATAATGAAAATGTGCTTTTAGACCAAAAAGACAAAATTCCTTGTAAGTCATAAGCAGACCTACCAATTATTAAACACAAGCAATGACTTTCTGCTCTATGAGCTCCCAATCATGTAGCTGTAGGGATTAGTCTATTGTAAGTGCCTGGGAACTAAAAGTGCTCCGTTATGTTTAAAGGCTAGGGCCAGGCTTCCTCACTAAAGCCAAGATCTGAGATGAAATTTCTGCACTTATGTCACAAGAAACACTGACAAAACCCCTACAAATTTATGCCAGAGGCAAATTCTTTGAAAAAGTATGTCCTGAGAGACTCAATAACACAGACCACAAACTCCTGGGCAGAAACTTAGGCAAACCCCAATAGAATGAGTGACTAAATTTGAATGATATTCAACATGACTATGCCAAATTTTTGTTCCAATGCTGAAGATTCAACCCAGGGTTTTACATATGCTAGACAAGAGTTCTACCACTAAGCTACATTCCAACACCTCAATACGACTGAAATAACAAATATGGAAAAATATATATGAACTAGTTGTGTTGCACAGTCATCTGGTTTTAAAATATTTAAAACTACAGCCAGGCTTGGTGGTGCACGCCTTTAATCCTAGCACTTGGGAGGCAGAGGCAGGCGGATCTTTGTGAGTTCAAGGCCAGCCTGGTCTACAGAGCGAATTCCAGGACAGCTGGGGCTCCAGGGAGACCCTGCCTCAAAAAGACCAAAAAATAAATAAAAATAAAATATTTAAAATTGTGTTTTGCCTGCAAGCTTTCTGTGCATCCGAAGCTTGATTTGCAACCCATACATTAAGCCAAATTTACTGAAGAATTAATGTTTTCAAGAGTAGTCCTTGGTCTGGAGAGATGGCCTAGCGGTTAAGAGCACCGACCGCTCTTGCAGAGGACCCCGGTTCGATCCCCAGCATCCACATGGCGGGCAAGAAGCGTCTGAAACTCCAATTCCAGGAGAACTCCAGTTCCAGGGGAATCCGACACCCTCTTCTGACCTCTGCGGCATTGCACGACACGGGTGCACAAACTAGCATGCAGACAGTACATCCATACACATACATAAATAAATAAAATTAATAAAAAAATTTTTTTAATTTAAAACAAAAGAGTAGTCCTTAAACAATGATGAAGAAATTTGGGGGTTAAAAAAAAAAAAGGAGCCCAGCTCATTTAGTCCTTCTAGAAATAAAAAGAGGTAGAAAAAGAAAGGTGTAAGACTGGACAGATATCCCAGTGGTTAAGAACACTGGCTGTTCTTATAAAGAAATGGAGGTTTAGTTCCCAGCACCCATATGGTGGGTAACAATCATCTGTAACTCCAGTTTCAGGGGATCTGACATCCTCTTTTGACTTGTGCAGGCATTGCACAGCACAGGTTTGCTTACGTACATACAGGCAATACATTCATAGACATAAAAATAAATATTAAAAAGGAAAAATTAGAAGGAAGAAAAGTGTGTACAAGTCTAAAGCCAAAGGTGGAAAACAATGAAAGTGTTAAAATAATGTTTAACAGACTCATAGGAATGAATGAATGAATGAGATCAATAATAAAGACAGAGGAAAAAAGTAGAAAAAACTAAGGTATGTATTAGTAGTAATCTATTATAAATTTTAGAAAGAAAAAATTAGAAAGAATTATTTTAATAATTAAAATTTGGCCCACTCCTTTAATTTCAGCACTCGTGAGTCAGAGGCAGGTGGATCTCTGTGAGTTCAAGGCCAGCCTGGTCTACAGAGAGAGCTCCAGGGCAGTTGGGACTAAAGGGAGAACCTGTCTCACAAAAATAGACCCAAAAAAAGTTGACTTGCTTATGTAGTTTCTTTTTAAAATTTTTTTCACAGTCATAAAACCTAAATTAATACAGTATTTAATTGGGCTGAAGTTCTTAGTTTTTGTATTTAAACAACAGGAACAACCATTTTATTTGGACTAATAACTCAAAAGCCTCTGCCTCCAGAGTGCTGGGATTAAAGGTGTGCACCACCACACCCGGCCCAAGGCAAATTTTACAAAGAAATTTCACCTAGGCTTATAGTTCCAGAGGGTGAATCCATAAGAGCAGGCGAGGCATGACATCAGGCAGCTTCAGTAGGAAGTTTAGAGCACACATCTTCTAAACCATGACACAGAAAGCAGAGAAAGCAAGACTGGAAGTGAAGCAAGGCTATGAACTCACAAATCCTGCTCCCGATGATGTATATCCTCCAGCTAAGCTTACCTCTTGAAGGTTCCATTACCCTCCCCAAACAGAGCCGTGAACAGAACAAGTGTTGAAATCCTTGCACCTGTGCAGAATACTTCTCATTCAAATCAGCACACTTCCTGGACTCCACAGGTTCGTAGCTATGTTATAATACAAAATTTCATTCAGTAAACTTTAAAGTACCCATGTTAACAGTCTCAACACTGTTTTAACCTCCAAAGTCTTCTCTGAGATCAAGACAATCCCTTAACTGTAAAACCCTTCAAAAATTCCAAAAACTGAATTACGTACTTCTGATATCCAATGGTACCTAATATGTTTTCCCATTGTAGAACGGAGGAATGGGGAGGACATAGTGAGGAAATATCAAACCAAAATGAGACTGGCCCAGCACCAAATAATTCTGTAGCTCCACATCCTATGTCTGGGATTTGGTTCGAAAGGACTCAGATGGCACCACCCCTTCAGCTTTGCTGCCTGAAATTTATATCTCTCTTACCATGATTCTACACTCTGTATCAAGTTCTCCTTGGCAGATGTTTCGCATTTCTGCAGAAGCTTCTCTAAATCTTAGGGTTTCCACCACACCCAAGGCTTCATTTTCACAGCTTCAAACAGTAGTCTCTCTGCTTCTTCAACTCTCAATGCATCGTTGTGCCAGGAACTCTCTTGCCACACTTTCTCTAGCCTCATTGGCTCTCAGAAAGAGCAGAAGAATTGGCAAGCCCCTCACTTCTTGCTTCTTCCAATACTGAACCACATAGACAACACTGACATGTTTAACTGTCAACATAGATTGGACCTTGATCCACCTTGGCACATTAACAGCAGCTTTTCCATTTTGAAGTAACTGCTATTTAGGATCAGAAATTCCCTTAGACTCTCTTTCACAAGATGGAAGCTTAGTTGGGTAGGTTCTTACCCTGAGCACTGTTTCCATTGCTCAAATATAGATCAGGAGGCTGCTCCTTCATGGATCTATTCTAGACAAGTACAGTCTTGTTTCCAGGGCATGCCTTGGCTCTTATACTAACCTCTCTAGAGTTCTCTTTCTCTCCAAACTGTACATTTTGTATTTCTTTCTGTACCACTTGTGTTTTTCATTGTATATCCACATTAGCATCACCATTAATAATCATTCTACAGATTTAATGTTAGGCTATGTTTTGAAATTCTTTCTGCCAAAGAAATTATTTCCTTCTTATTTCAGCCTTAGTTAAGTGATATTCTGGCCCAGAATGTGGCATCCCATATCCCAAGAACTTAACACAAGTTGCTGCTTAAGTCTTTCTTCTCTCTCTTTCTGGAGAACCTTGGTCTGGACCTGTACTAGAATGAGTCACTAGCCTCTGCTTATAGCAGTCAAACACCTTGCTAGTCCAAAGACCCATAGTCTTCTGCAATACTCAGAACACACACACACACACACACACACACACACACACACACACACACACACAGAGAGAGAGAGAGAGAGAGAGAGAGAGAGAGAGAGAGAGAGAGTCAGGTTCTTAAAGGCAACTATCCACACTCTTGTACAAAGTTCTGTTTTAGTTTGACTTCTGTTGCTATGATAAACAGAGTGACCAAAACAACTTATAGAAAGAAGAGGTTTTTTTTTATTAGGCTGAAAGTTCCAGAGGGAGAGTCTATAATGGTGGGTAACACGTGGCAGATATCTGCCTGAGCTAAGAGCTTACATCTAGGAAAATATGCCACAGGAAACAGAGAGAAAAACTGAAAGTGGGACAGGGCTATCAATTTCCAAAGCCTGTCTGTCCTCAATAATACATTTCCTCCAGCTAGGTCTACTCCCAAACGTTTCCATGACCCTCCCCAAACAGAGCCACCAACTAAAAAAATGTTAAAATATTTCACTTATTTAAACCACAAGTATATTACCCCAAATTACAAAACTCGTACTTGAGAAAATTTGGATTTAAATTCACTCAACTATATATTCTTAACTATGATGCTTAATGACAAATCTTGATGGAAAAAATTGCTAATGAAATAAATACAACAAAAAAGGAGTGATCTCATTAATACATGGCTTATACTGTCTTTCACTTATCTCCTTGAAATTGATTAATGTGAGTAGTCAAGTTTTCAAAAGATAATGTTCCATAGATATATCAGTTGTTATTAAGGCTGTCTTTAACCATTAATCTCACATCTTAGATACATTGTTTAGTTCATTTTTGAACTTACAGTATAGGATCACCCTTAGTCTCCATGTGTCAACTCAATGAAGTTAGTGCCTATGCAATGTTACTCTTAGCAGTTTTGTTGTGGTGGTTTCCTTAGGATATTGTGCATTCAAGAAGGTGATGCTCATCTAATATATTCAAATATATAAGCCTGGCTATGGGTCAAGATAGCTGATGAACTCACAGATTTAGGACCTGGTTCCAAAATGTACACAATTCTTCCTTCATCTAGAGCTAACCTCCAAATGTGGGCAACTTCCACCATTATTCTCATAAATCATAAACCACTTCCAATTATGATCAATCTCTTTCTGGCTAAATTATAAAGACTTTATCAACAACCACTTATACCTTTTCATGAGATTCTCATTGTGGGCACATGATCAACTATTTTGTCTTCTATCTATAAGGACACACTATATTAGTTGTAAGTATGCTATCTTGACACCATTCCTAGTGCTCTAGTGCCACAATGTACTGGGTATCTTCAGTTGTCAACTTGATACACTTGGGGAGATAGAATCTCAGTTGGAGAATTTTCTCTGTTTGAATGGCTGATGGGCATGACTGTGAACTATTTTCTTAACTGTTGAGTGATGAGGGAGGCCCACCCCACTGTGCATGAGTTGTATAAGGAGCATGGGCCAGAGGAGCAAGCCAGTAAGCAACATTCCTCCATGTCCATGCTTCAGCTCCTGACTCTAGGTTCCTGTCTTGAGTTCCTTTTTGGCTTCCCTCCATAGTGAACTATGACTGGAAGAATAAAATGAAATAAACCCTTTCTTCCCACAACTGGCTTTAGATAAGTGTTTCATCACAGCAACTGGATAGGCTACACACACGCAAACACACACACACACACACACACGCATATATATATATATATATATATATATATATATATATATGTGTGTATATAGTCTGTGTATATATNCACACACACACACACGCATATATATATATATATATATATATATATATATATATATGTATGTATATAGTCTGTGTATATATGTGTACACACATGAGTGCAAGTGCATGCAGAAGCTAAAGGCATCAGATGCCCTGAAGCTGGAGTTACAGGAGGTAGTAAGCCACCTGACACTAGCACTGGGAACTGAACTTCGGTCCTCTAGAGGAATAGAAAATATTCTTTAACTGCTGAGCTATCTCTCCATCCCTGAACCCTGATTCTTAGAATGAATTCTTACCTTCTTATCTCATTTCTCATCTGTAAAATGAGTATATCAATACATATATCAAGGTGAATTTTAATATTATCAGGTGCTAGAGATAAGTTAGTAAAACAAAAGAAATCGTAATTTGTTATTTTACAGAATTTAAAATTTAGTGAACATTGACTATACGTTGAAGATAATGAAAATTTATCAGAATTTTTTCCTGGTTCTCATCTTCAATTGGATTGAGACTAATGGTTTAATTTTTACTTACAGAAACTAATCCTTAGAAATGTCTAGGTTTTGCCATTATGTGTTATGGGCTTTCAGGCTCCCTCTCTATCTATTCTTCTCCCCAAATACAACTTAAATCAGTATGGTAGCTACCATGTAGTGTGTCACAGTAAAGAAATAGACAATATTACTCAAATTAGAAGGATTAGTTAAATATTTACTTGGCTTAAGGCACTACTACTGTATGGTTATATTTATTTCTAATTCTGAAACTGAAGTATTCCAGGGCTATCTAACTACTAATTTGCTAATAGAGTACAGTAAACCTTCCATTTACCCTGTGAAGACCTGCTTACTAACAAGCTGCTTAAAACATAAAGCACAAACCCAGATTATCGTATTTGCATTCTACAAAAATTATAGCTCTAATACAGGGGGATGATGTCAAATATGAGAGAGTGGAAAATGAGGTACTTGAAGGAGATTCAACTGCAATTATACATTCTTTTGAAGGTAATCATGGTCCTGGGGGGAGTCATTTTTAAGACATTTTAGCAAATGAGAATTTCCTTTGCTTGTTTCTTGCACCCATTTCTCCTAGAAGAGCTTAACCTGTTACATGCCAGGGCCCAGTGAAAACACACAAAACACAGATTTCAAATTAAAGTGTTAATATTGTGAAAAATATTTAAATTATTAAATATGTGTAAATAATAAAATTGATGTAAGCTATTAGTATATTAAAAAGTATCAAATTCTTCAAAGATTCAGTAATGTATACATCACATTTTATTTATTCTTTCTATGTTCCTACTGGACTAAAGAATAAAGCATAATTCTCAAGCAAAATAATTGAGTTCTTTGATGAAAGAATACATATAATGGGGGCTGGAGAGATAGCTCAGCTGTTAAGAGCACTGGTAGGTCTTTCAAAGGACCTGGGTTTGGTTCTCAGCACTCACATGTTGAGTACCAACTACCTATAACTCCAGTTTCAGTGGATCAATACTCTCTTCTGACCTCTACAGGCACTGTATGACACAGGTGCACTTACATACATGTAGGCAATACACTCATACACATAAAATAAAAATAATAAAAAATTTTAGATGATTCCTCAAAGAGAATGCATATGATGTAACAGAAAAAAGTTTTTTTTTAGATTAAGCCACCTTTATTTTTTTTACTCATAATATCTTCAGACTCTTACTATGATGCTTTTGAAACTTGATAGTAAACTACAATTAATAATTTCCAGATATGGTGGCTATAATCACAGAACTTTAGAAGCTAAAGCACGAATATCATGAGTTTGAGTCCTGACTGGAATACCTAGCAAATTCAAGAGCCAAGCTGGGCAATATGAGGAGACATTGTCTTTGAAAATGTTGGGCTGGAGAGATAGCCTAGCGGTTAAGAGCACCGACGCTCTTGCAGAGGACCCGAGTTCGATCCCCAGCACCCACATGGTGGCTAAGAACCGTCTGTAACTCCAATTCCAGGAGAACTCCAGTTCCAGGGGAACCCGAGACCCTCTTCTGACCTCCGCGGCATTGCACGACACGGGTGCACAGACCTGCATGCAGACAATACATTCATACACATACAAAAATAAATAATAAAAAAAAAAGAAAATGTTAATAGTTTTGTGTTTTCAAACATAAAGAATAAACTAAAAAATAAAAAGCCATTACAATTAGATGGAAGGAAGGAACCAATTAGGAAAAGATAGAGATGTAACCTAGAACTTTCTGAATTATATTATACTTTGAGTTTTACAACCCAATCAACATTTTATATAGTGAGAATAGTAAAGAAAATTGTGAAAATAGAGTTGCAGCAAAGATAGCGTTTCAGAGATAAGATACATATATCTACACCATGAAAGAACTAAAACACAGGCAAAGCAAAAAACAGTGGTTGATAAAACACTATAACTATAAAGTAGCATTTAAATATGACCCCAGAAAAATGACAGACATAATAAACCTATCAATGACACAAGCAAATAGAGTGCAGGAAGTACAAAAATTATTATTTTAGAGTGATAAACAATTACCTCATTATGAGACAAAATATTTTCACAAAGTTTGTGCATATACCAAACAAAATTTGCAGTGAAACTAACCTTGTTGTGTTATATATGTAGGCCACTTCTTCCAACAGAAGCAAAATATACTCTTTAACAGAATGAAGAAAATTTACCATGGCATATAATATTTAAATCCATAAATGCACTGTCAATAAACTAAAAATATTCAAATAACACATAAGTATTCTCCGATGACAGTGGAATTAAATTCCACATTCACAGCATAAACAGATGTGAAATTTCATCATATCCTGGTAAAGCTAATAAAATATCATAATTAATTCAATATATTAAAATGGAGATTGTAAATCAATGTGAACCAAATTAAAAATTTTAAGAGAAATGTCAAATTTGTGGGATGTCCACAAAGGAGAAATTTCTACCTTTGATTATCTATAACCAAAAATGGAAAAAAATCTAAAATTTAACCACTGCAACTGCAGCCTTAAGAAAATTTAAAACGGGGCTGGAGAGATGGCCTGGCAGATAAGAGCACCAACTGCTCTTGCAGAGGACACGGGTTCGATCTCCAGCACCCACATGGCGGCTGAGAACCGTCCGTAACTCCAATTCCAGGAGAACTCCAGTTCCAGGGGAATCCGACACCTTCTTCTGACCTCCGCAGCATTGCATGACATGGTGCACAGACCTACATGCAGACAGTATATTCATACACATACAAAATAAATAAAATTAAAAAAAAGAAAATTTAAAACATTTCAATATCAGTGTGGGATGAGCCCAAGAGCCCCAATTCCTTACTAAGGACCTATGGGCAGTTGGAGGGTTCTGTGGGAGAGTCAGTCTTCTTTTAAGGTGTGGCTGAGTACAACCTGGCTCCACATAATTGAGCATGAGCGTAGCCTAAATGGGAGTCAGTGGGATATAAAAAAAAAAAATGGGCACAAAGTTGAGAAGTGATAGAAGGGTGTGAAGTGAATCTAGGAGGAGTTAAGGCTAATAGTGAAGGGTGAATATGATCAAAATATATTGTTTGCATTATGAAATTCTCAAAGAATTAATACAAGTAATATGTTGAAAAATAAAAATATGTAAAAAGAAACTTCAAAAAACATTACCTCTGTTCCTACCTCAACTATATGGAAGAGGGAAGGGTTCCTGAGTGGCCCACTCTAGCTAAGAAGCAATTCACAGTTGTTGAGTTATGGGGGAGTTAGTTTTCTTTAAGGATGTGGTTGCTGGTAGGGCAAACATGCTCCAGTGATAGGCCCCCGGACCCATGAGATATTGGTGGCACAAACTTGACTCTATGGGCTTTATAATCAAAATATGTCTGCATCTATGAAATTCTCAATAAATTAATAAAAATTGTAAAAACAAAGTAGAAAAATCAGTAAAACCAAAAGCATGTTTTGTGAAATCAGCAAAATTGATAAACTCCTATACAAGTTTCTCAGGAACAAATTACCAAAAACAAAAATTCCCACTCTCCAGAATAAAAGAGAAGAAACTCTATAAATTCTATTCAAATTCATAAGCTTAATTCTCTACAATATGAAATCTATGTTTTCTTGGAAATATTATCTTCAATAATATTTCTGTCTAAAAATGCAGACCTAGCCCCACTGATTAACAGTAATATAATGTTTTATTTTATTAGTAAATATAAATATTTTCTCAGAAAATATTCTACAAAAATTCAAATAAAGAAATATAGCCAACCCTATACTAAAAAGAGTAGCTTATCTAATGCTGAAAGGAAGTTTAAGCCAGCCCAATAATAAATAATTAAAGCTATTATTTGCAGAAGACATCATCACTACATGGAAAATCATAGAGAGGGGGCTGGAAAGATGGCCTAGCAGTTAAGAGCACCGACTGCTCTTGCAGAGGACCCGGGTTTGATCCCCAGCACCCACATGGCGGCTGAGAACCGTCTGCTACTCCAATTCCAGGAGAACTCCAGTTCCAGGGGAATCCAAGACCCTCTTCTGACCTCCGCGGCATTGCACGACGCGGGTGCACAGACCTACATGCAGACAGTACATTCATACACATACAGAAATAAATTAATTTTAAAAATGCTATAAAGAAAATCATAGAGAATAAAAAGTTTTCCATAGAGACTGATAAGCTATTTGGTAAGATTATACAATATAAGATGAAGTGATAAAATAAGTATTATTTTACATATTAGGAAAAAATAATATGAAAGCCAAATTATGTAAAGCTGTATTCTATTGATTCAAAAATTTAAATTATTAAAGATGATTCTAGTCAAATATGTGAAAGCATAGCATTTGGTAAACTATTACCAGGAAAAATTATAGTAAACATAGAGGTATGCCATTTTCATGACTGAAAAGAGTCAGCATTTTTTATTTAACAATTCTTTCCAAATCATCTGTAAATATAATGCAATAAAAGTCAAAATTCCACTGGAGTCAAGCCAGCTCAGGTAGCTCCAAGCATATACTTCTCCCAAAAGAATCTGAGAAATCAAATCAAACTATCAAAATGGACTGCATCCAAACTCTAGAAAGTAATCAAAGGCTGAAAGCAGCAACCTAAAATATGACTTAATAGAAAGACGATTTAAATTCATAAGAAAAATGTGTGCTATATTTCTTTGTCCTTGACTCATGCATCTCCACATCTCTGTAATGACCTTGAAGGAGCAACTCACATTCTTGTCATGGTACTCTGACATAGTGTATTTTGTGTTTCCTTTTTCCAATATCAGATGATGAGTATTTATCAAAAAGACATTCACTTAATCCACAGTTCTGGAAGTCCAACAGCATAGTGCCAGTTTCCTGATTGTATTATAGAAGTCATTAAAAAGAAAAGGAGGGGCTGGAGAGATGGCCTAGCGGTTAAGAGCGCCAACTGCTCTTGCAGAGGACCCGGGTTCGATCCCCAGCAACCACATGGCGGATGAAAACCGTCTTTAACTCCAGTTCCAGGGGAATCCGACACCCTCTTCTGACCTCCGTGGCATTGCAGGACATGGGTGCACAAACCTACATGCAGACAGTACAATCATACACATATGAAAATAAATTTTAAAAATTTAAAAAGAAAAGGAAAGGAAATGACCTAGGTTCATAAGTGGGCAAGTAGATGGAGGTGCCTTGCTCTATAGCAGTTTGGTCCCATGAGAACTAACTCACTCCACAAGAGCAGTATTAATCCCTTCAGGGGGCAGGGCTACAATAATATAACTACCTTGCACTAGGATTACTCTCTTTTTTTTTTAAAGCATTTTGTTTTGTTTTTTAATTTTTTTTTTTATTTCGTATGTGTGTGAATGTAGTGTCTGCATGTAGGTTTGTGCATCCGTGTCGTGCAATGCCGCGGGAGTCAGAAGAAGGTGTCGGATTACCCTGGAACTGGAGTTCTCCTGGAAATGGAGTTAAAGACGGTTCTCAGCCGCCACGTGGGTGCTGGGGATCGAACCCGGGTCCTCTGCAAGAGCAGTTGGTGCTCTTAACCGCTAGGCCATCTCTCCAGCCCTAGGATTACTCTCTTAAATGTACTATCTCCTCTCAAGATCACTATCCTGTAGACCAAGTTTCCAATACAAAATAGTGCAGAAATTTAGGTTTTGTCTACAGAGGAACCTTAGTACATATAGCATGCTATCAAAGAACTGAGTAAATCCTTATTTTTATAACACAAAGACAATCTGTAAAGAATATGCAATATTCTTTTATTTTTCTTTCTTTTCTTTTTTTTCCTTTCTATAACTTTTTATTTATTCTTTGAAAACTTCATATATGAGTACAAAGTATCTTGAAAATAAACACCCTCATTTCTCTAGCCAACCCTCCCAGGATTCCTCCCACCACATTTCAATCCCAACTTCATGTTTTCATTTTTATTCTTTTATTCATATTTTGAGAACTTCATACAGGAATACAACTTTCCTTCTACCCCCTTCTATTCCCTCCATATCTTCTCTGACATATACACTTCTCAAATTTGTCTGTTTGTTATAATTATGATTGTTATATTAATATTCATTTCTCAGTAGGCGAAGCTATTACAGAGAACAACTAGTCAAATACAGAGAATAGGTGGTTGTGGAGTGCCCATCCACATATGGAACATGTGTTTCTACACCCAAAGCTCAGGGAATATTGTGGACTATAAGGCAGAAAAACTACTTTAGCTAGAAGACCAGAAAAACTGCTGAGAAAAAAGTGTTTTGTGGACATTAACTTTCAGCAATGTAGTTGCCTGCACAAGATCTGCATAAGACCACACAAGTCAACATTTCAGCATGGATGAAGGAAAGACTCACAAAACCCCAAACCTAGTTAAAGATCTACAAGCACACACCTACTACTGAGAGGATAGTTCGTTCTTTTCAGGGACAAGACCTCTTGTAGGTGGTCTATGACCAAGTGATCAGTACTATACCCAAGTACATACAGGTACTACTAATCATCATGTATATATATATATATATATATATATATATATATATATATATGTGTGTGTGNTTTGTGTGTACCAACTCTGTCCAATTAGTACAGTTAGTGCTGCCATTATGAACACTGGTATGGGATCATTCGCTGGGACATGGGAAGTCCTACCAGGGATCACACACTCCCTCTAAATTGACTTCTCCCACAGTCTATCAACTCTCAATAGATCTACAAGTATGGGTAGCAGGATCCTCACCCATTTTCCATGCTGTAATTTTTAATTGGATTGATGTTGTGCAGGTGTTTTGTGGGTAACCACACCTCCTGTGAGTTCATATGTATGACAGCCACGTCATGTCTACATGACAACTTTTCACAGCATTTTTGGGGGGTATTTTTGAGATGGGGTTTCCCTTTAAGTCTCAGCAGCTGGCTTGGAGCTCACTCTGTAGACCAGGCTGGCCTTGAACACACAGAGATCGGCCTGCCTCTGCCTCCCGAGTGCTAGGATTAAAGGTATGCACCACTGCACTAAGTTTTCATAGCAGTATTTAAACTAGGCTTTTATAAATACAGGCTGATAAAGGTAAACCTTATTTAGTCACGAAGAACATATTTAAGAATGTTTAAAACAATAAGGAAATGAAGTTTTACATGACAAAAATTAGATATTAAAGGATTAAATAAACTACTAAACTTATATGATCATACAACACAATTAGTAAAGCAGAAGTCCCTTTTCATAAGAACTAAAATACAATTTTATCAACTATTCCAATAAAGAGATATGTATTAAGTAAAACATATCATAACTATATGCTATCTACTAGATTGAAAAATAAAGTGAACGTAAGGGGGAAAATGCACTGTATTGAAGTAGTAACTCAAAGAATGCTTTAGTGGACATACGAATATCAAAAAACAGTGCCCTATAAGAAAAATATTGGGCTGGAAAGATGACTCAGCAGTTAAGAGCAAAGATTGCTTTTCCAGAGGACCCAACTTTTGTTCCTAGCACCCAATTTGGACAGCAACTGTAACTCCAGGGTCAAGGTATAATACATTTTTCTGGATTCTGTGAGCACTTCCTACACACAAAAATTATTTTAAGAAAAAATACACATTGTGACTAATTGAAAGATCCATTTATCAAGAAAATATAAAAGTACGAGCATATATGCATGAAAGAGATCCGAGAATACATGAACCAAACATTAAGAGAAATAAAAGGAGAAGTAAAAAATAGTTCTGTAGTAATGAGAGACTAAATGCCTGCTATGCAGACAGGGCCACTGACAAGTAACAAAACCAGAACACTTCCAGCTTCTAGTTCTGAGAAAAAAAAAAAAAAAA
>VZQC01001686.1:329271-360637 GCA_009823505.1 Rhizomys pruinosus
GGAGAGATAGGGGTGAATCATGAGACTACAGAAATATAGTCTGGACTCCTAATTGATCAACATGCCTGTGCATACAAGCTTCTCCAACTGGACTATGGAAACCTTGGGTTGTTCAAAATTTGGACATAGATACTTGCAAAATGCACCAATTACCTAACCGTATGGCAAACTGAGCAACATCAATGTTATCTGAAAACAACTGTGTTCTTATATTGTAGAATCCCTTAAAAATAAACAAATAATAACAATTTAAAAATAAAAAATTTTAAAAATTAAAAAAAGAAAATTCATAAAAATTTATAGAATAAATGATACACTCTTAACAAATGAGTCAAAAAAATGCCCCCAAAAGAAAATTAGAACATAATTTGAGAGAAATGGAGAAAATAGGAAAAATAAAATTGTTTTGCAATAAAATTGTTTTGCAATGTAAACAGTGCTCACAGAAAAAGTTTGAACTATAAGTGCATGCTTTAAAATGCAAGAAAGTTTTAGGGGGTGAAAGATGTCTCAATGATTAAGAGCATGTATTATTCTTGACCAGGACCCAAGATTCTCAGCACCTAGGTTGGGTGGCTCATAGCAGCCTGTAACTGCAGCAGGAATCCCATATTTCTGGCCTACAAGGACCCCTGCACTCACGTGTATACAGCCCCCACACAGATACAAACACAGGTATCTATAATTAAAAATTTTTAAATAATATTTTCAAAGCCAGCCACGGTGAGGCATACCTTTAACCCCACCACTCATCTGACATAGTCATGAGGATCAGTTCAAATCCAACCTGACATACATAGTAAAACTCTAAGAGGGGATTTAAATGTGATCAAGATGTATTTGTATGAAATTTGTAAATATTCAATATAAATTCAATTTTAAAATAATCTGGGAGTTCCTCGTTTATTCTATAATAAAATCATCTATCTCTAATTGGAAAAAAGAAGATGGTATACATATGAACTCGTGGTAGCTTTGACTACATGCCAACGACCTGCACTAGTTCAAGTGAGAAGCTGTTGACAATAAATGCCTACTGGGAGAGAGTGTTTCTTAAAAGACATGACACCTGAGAAGCTACTCATACTCTAGAGATGGTTGTAGATCCATACACAGATACATAGCACTGAGTAGACTCAGTAGTGGGTTTTTAAAAAAAAAACATGTGAAGTTGAGAGGAAAAAATGGTGAGGGAGGATAAGAAAGAATTGGGGAGGAAGTGATGTAGGTGGATTTTATCAGAATACATTAGATGCGTGGGTATGAAATTCTCAATTATAAAAGGAGAAAAGACTGCAAATAAAAAATTATCCCATAAGCAATTAGTAAATAAGAATAAATTGAACCTAAAATTGTGGAAATAAAAAATGGCATGTAGAAAAATGAGATGAAATACATAAATGGATTAATAATATACAAAATTTGGACTATTATCAACAAACTAGAAATTTAGTTAAAATGACTTACAAAAGCATAAGGAATAAATAAATAATCTAAAATATGGTTGAAGAGGTTGTCTGCCACAACCCTTACCAAATTAAAAGTAATAATTAAAAATTATGATGAATGTATCACAATAAATTGAATAACCTAAACAAAATGGATATATTCTTAGAAAACTCAACACAAATTTATAACAAGTGAATACACAGAGTCAATAATTTAAAAATCATTCAAAAAGAGCAATCAAACACAAGATGGCTTCACTGGTGAATTTCTCAATTTCTTAAAGTATACTTAGGAGAGAAGTAGAAGGAGGGGGAAGGAGAGGAAGAAAAAGTGGAAGTTATTTAGTGAAGGCAATATCATCCTTATAGCAAAACCAAACAGTTAAAGAGTGAAAATAATAATCCAATTCTCTTATGAATACATACACTGAAATTGAAAAAAAAACTTGGAAATTAGCAAAACAAATTCAAGAATATCTCAAACGGATTATGCAGGATTTTATTATTCTTTGCTTTGATGTTCTCTGAAAGTGTACTTCATAAATGGAAATTTTGTGGGAATCCTAAATCAATATTAATTTTGCCATTTTATAATATGCAGTCATTTCATTTCTCTAAACCACATTTTGATGATTCTCAACAGACTATAAACATTTTCATAAGTTATGGTGATTTGTGAGCAGTAATCATATTGTAATATTAGCTACCAAGGACACTGATAACTTAATAGGGCAAATTTTAAATTTTAAATTTCATATGCTTTGACTGTTCTATCAATTCACTGTTTCACTTTCTCCTTCTCCTTGTCCATCTCTATCCTCTGAGTTAAATCCTGCATAAAGACATTTAGTAACCACACAAGGTTTCTAGGTTGTGTCCAAGTAACAAACAGTATTGCTCAACTTACGTTTTATCTTTGTCATTTTATTATTGTTTGTTAATTGAATTTTGTGTATTTCGTGCAATACATCTCAATCATATTTAGAAACCCTTCCTTAGCTACACTCCCCACAGTACACCCCCAGTCATATTTAATGCATTCTGTCAAATAGTTTAAAACCTATCAAGAGAAGTTTGTGTCCTCCGATATTCTTTGGTGTGAGTTTATCCACTGGAGTCTATAAAGCCTATGTAGTGTCACTCCCTAAAAGCCCAAATCTCCCTCATCACGTAGTAATCAGTTGCCAATAGTCCCATGACTGGGACTACTTTCCATTTCCCAAGTTCTATGTTGGTTTTTCATATGGTTTAAGTTTATATGGGTCTTGTGTCTGCTGTTACCAATGCTATGCATTCATATGAGCAAGTTCTAAGCCACCTGGAAAACTGTTTCCTTGTGGTCATCCACTATCTCTGCCGTTAACAGTGTTTCCACCACCTTTTCAACAATGTTCCCTTCACCCTGGGAGGCTGAGTTTTAATATATGCGTCCTATCCAGGGACACACACTCTGCAGTCTCTCATTCTCTACATATTGGCTAGTTGTGGTTTTTTGTGTTAATCACCCTGTGTTGCATGTGGAAGTATTGCTGTTGAGAGTTGAAGGATGCATTCATAGTCTCTCTGCCTCCTCTTTCACTATGTTCCCTGGAAATTGGGTGTAGAAGTTCCATTGTAGATGTGTCACTTAGGGCTGGGCATCAAACAAACACTCTCTGCATTTGACCAGTCATAATAGTAATAGTGATAGTGATAGTAATAGTAATAGTAAAAGTAATAGTCTTCATCTTTTTCTTTTTTTCATAAGTTTAGCATAATATTTTACAATGGGGATAGAATTTGGCATATAATGTCACCAACAATATAATGGAACATTTCACTGAATAATCTGTCTTGTTTTGGTTTTGGGATTTTTATTTATTTTGGCTGACATATACAAATATAAAGTTGTACATATTTATAGGGTCACATGATGTTTCATGCATATATATATTGTTTAAAACTTAAAACTGCTGAAAAGGTCTAGGTCATAAAACATGTATAATTTCTTTGTGGTTAAAAATTCCACAGTTCTAGCCGGGTGTGGTGGCATGCACCTTTAATCCCAGCAGTCGGGAGGTAAAGGTAGGTGGATCTCTGTGAGTTCAAGGCCAGCCTGGTCTACAGAGTGAGCTCCAGGACAGCTGGTACTAAAAGGGAGATGCTACCTCAAAAATACCACAAAAAAAAAAAAACGGGAAAAAAAATCCACAGTTCTGAACAAAATTACACAGTTATTTCTTTGAGGCTTTTGAAAGGCATGCAATATCACATCTATATTGATCCTACTGTAAAATCGTACACCAAAGCATCATGTTATATGTAACCAAGTTGGTATATATTGGTCACTTTCATCCACACATCCCTTCTTCTTTTTTATTGTGTTCAGGGGTACAGTTTTTCTTTTAATTTTATATTACTCTAAAATATGAATGTATACTTCTGCCCATGTACATTAATTGCCAAGCCTGAAAGTAGTTGGTAAGTTAATTCTAGGGCTCATTGAGATACTCATATTATAACATCACAGTTGCTTTTAGATAGAAAGAAATATAACACTAACATTGCTCAGCTTTTCTTTCAATTGGGGGATTTGGTACTAACATACACAAATGAAGGAAACCACTCCCCATTTGTTTTGGGTGAGACTGTGTTACTACCCTTAGCATAATGGCTTCAAGTTACATCCATTTACCTGTCAATCTCATGATGTCATCTTTCTTTACCACTGCATAGAACTCCGTTTTGTAGATGTACCACATTTTTGTTATCCAGTCCTCAGTTCAGGGGTATTTGGGTTGGTTCCAGCTCTTCCCTGTTGTGAAAAGAGCTGCAATAAACAGATGTTCATGTATCATTAAAGTAGGGTGAGTCTTGTGGGTATATACCAAGAAGTGATATGGCTGGGTCGGGTGGTGGGCTCATTTTGAAACTTTTAAGGATACTTCACACCACTTTCCTCAGTGGTTGCACGAGTTTACATTCCCACCAGCAATGGATGAGTGTTCCCCTTTCCCTACAACCTTTCCAGCATTTGGTGTCTTTTGTTTTCTTGAACTAAGCCAGTCTTATTGGAGTGAGATGATATCTTAGACTGGTTTTAATTTGCATTTCCTTAATTATTAACTATGTTGAACACTTTTTAAGATGTTTCTCAGCCATCTTTACTTCCTCATTGGTGAAGTCTCTGTTCATCTCTTTACTCCATCTTTTGAGTGAGTCATTTGTTTACTTTTTTATTTTTTGAGTAGTTTATATATTCTGGATATTAATGCTCTTTCTGATGTATCACTGGTGAAGGTTTCCTCCCACTCTGTGGGTTTTCTCTTCACTTCCTTGATTGTTTCCTTAGCTGTACAGAAGCTTTTGGGTTTGATGAGGTCCCATCGTTGACCTTATTTCCTGTGTAGCTGCTGTCTGAATTAGAAAGTATTTTCCTACACCAATGTCTTGTAGGTTGTTGGCAAATTTTTCTTCTATCAACTTCAGGGTTTAAAGTTTCATGTTGAGATCTTTGATTCACTTGGAGTTGTTGATTTTTGTACAGGGTGAGAGGTAGGGGTTTCATTTTGTTCTTCTAGAAATGGTGATCCGGTTTTGCCATCACCATTTCCTGAAGAGGCTACCTTTCCTCCATTGAGCTTTTTTTGCCCCTTTGTCAAATATGAGGTAGCTGAAGTTATATGAGCTCAAGTTTGAATCTTCAATTTAGTTGCATTGGTAAATGGGTCAGTTTTGTGCCAGTACCAGGCTGTCTTTATGACTACAACCCTGTAATATAGCATGAAGTCTGGTAAAGCAATCCTTCCTGTATTGCACTTTTCACTTAAGGCTGCTTTAGCAATCTGGATTTTTTTGTTTTTCCATATGAATTTAAGGATTTTTTTCTAAGTCAGTGAAGAAACTCAGAGGAATTTTGATTAGGATTGCATTGAATCTGTATATCAATTTTGTTAAAATGGACATTTTTACTATATTAATATTTCCAGTCCATGAGCATGGGAGGTCTTTCCATCTTTTGATGTCACTTTCCATCTCCTTCTTCAGGGGTTTAAAATTTTTGTTGACAAGATCGTTGGTGTCTTTGGTTAAGCTTGTTCCCAGGCATTGTTTATTCAAGTTATTGTTAGTGGGAATGTCTTCTTATATTCCTTCTCTACTTGTTTATTGTCCATGTAAACAAAGGTTATTGAATTTTTCTAAATTAATTTTGTATCCTGCCACTTTACTGAAACACTTAATCGTTTCTATTTCTAGTACTTTTCTGGTGGAGTTTTTAGCATCCCTCAGGTAAACTATCATCTGCAAAAAGGGATAGATTAATTTCCTCTTTTCCAATTAGTACTCCTTTAATTTCCTTCTCTTGTCTTATTGCACTAACAAGTGTTTCAAGGACTATGTTGAAGAGGAGTGGCAATAGGGGGCAGCCTTGTCTGGTTCCCACATTTAAGGGGAGTGCTTATAATTTTTCTCCATTTAGGATGATGTTGGCTGTGGGTTTGCTGTATATGGCTTTGATTATATTTAGGAATGCTTCCCTCAGTCCAATTCCCTCTAGAACTTTAAACATGAAGGCATGCTGGATCTTCTCAAAGGCTTTTTCTGCATCAATTGAGATGATTGTGTGATTTTTGTCTTTCAGTCCATTTATGACTTTTACAATATTTATTGATTTACATATATTGAACAATCCCTGCATCCCTGGTATGAACCCAACTTGATCATGATGGATGATCTTTTTGATGAGGGTCTGTATGCGATTTGCCAGTATTTTGTTGAGAATTTTTGCATCTGTGTTCATTAATGAGATGAGTTATAGTTTTCTTTTTTGGTTGTGTCTTTGCTTGGTTTTGGTAATAGAGTAATGCTGGCTTCATAGAAGGAGTTTGGGATATTTCCCTCTGTATCCTTCTGAACAGTTTGAGTAGTAAATGTTGTGAAACCTCATTAAGTGTTTTATAGAATTCTGCTTTGAATCTATCTGGGCCTGTGTTTTATGCATGCTGTCACTGTTGCTGTAAGTTTATATGAGCAAGTTTTTTTATTTTTTGTTTATTTATTTTTTATGTGTATGAATGTACTGTCTGCATGTAGGTTTGTGCACCCATGTCATGCAATGTTGTGGAGGTCAGAAGAGGTTGTCAGATTCCCCTAGAACTGGAGTTCTCCTGGAATTGGAGTTACAGACAGTTCTCAGCCGCCATGTGGGTGTTGGAGATCAAACCTGAGTCCTCTGCAAGAGCAGTCAGGGCTCTTAACCTCTAGGCTATCTCTCCAGCCCCTTGTTGAGGTTTCTTATGTCTCCCAGTATGTTGTCGATTTTGGAGAATGTTCCATAGGAATCTGAGTAGAAAGTATATTCTCTGGTGTTCAGATGAAATATTCAGTAGATATCTAAGGTCCATTTGTTGTATTGTACTGTTCAGTTCCTATGTCTCTCTGTTTATTTTTTGTCCAGTTGATCTATCCAAGAGGCTCAGTAGGGTATTGAAGTCCCCCACTATTAGTGTGTTAGGATTAATCCGTGTCTTGAGGACCAATAGAATTGTGATTATATAGTTAGTTGCACCTGAGTTTGGTGCAGAAACATTTAGGATTCTGATGTCTTCCTGGTTAATTGTTCCTCTAATAAGGATGTGGTGGTCCTCTTTGTCTCTTCTGATTAACTTTACTCTGAAGTCTCTTTTGTCTGATATTAAAATAGCAACCCCCGCTTGTTTTTTGGTACCATTTGCTTGGAATATTTTTCCATCCTTTTGCTTTGAGTTGGTGTCTATCCTTGAGGGTAAGATGTGTTTTTGTAGACAACATGTAGATGGATTCTGTTTCCTAATCCATTCTCCCACACTTTATGTCTTTTGTTTGGAGAGTTTAACCCATTGATATTTAAGGTAATTATTAAGAGATGTATGTTGCTTCCTTTCAACTTATTCTTGGTTTGCGCTCTTGGTTTTAGGTCTAGGTTTGTATTTACACTGTTATGCTTTTATTAGTTTCTCTCTTTAGTTGGTTGGGGATAGTTGCTCCTTTCCTCTATTCTTTGGATTGCATTGAGTATTTTCTGAACTGTTGAGTTTTTTTTACATGTATTCTTTCATCTTGTTTGTGTCATGAAAATTTTTCTTTCCCTTTCAACTATAATTGACATTTTTGCTGGGTATAGTAATCTAGGTTGGCATCTAAAGTCATTTAGCACTAGGAATACTTTGGTCCACATTCTTCTGGCTTTCATTCTTTGCACTGAAAAGTCAGCTGTGATTCTTATGGGATTTCCCCTTGTATATAATTTGTTGTTTTTCTCTTGTGGCTTTCAGTATATTGACTTTGTTTTGAGCATCTAGCATTTTAACTATTATATGGCATGGGAAGTTTCTTTTCTGGTCTTGTCTATTTGGTGTTCTATGTGTTTCTTGTATTTGTATAGGTTTGTCTTTTTTCAGTTTGGGAAAATTTTCTTCTATTATCCTGCTTAAGATCTGGTCAATACCATTATCTTGGGATTCTTCTTCCTCTATCCCTATGATGCAGAGATTTGGTCTTTTCATAGTATCTGACATTTCCTGGTTATTCCATTCTTGTGGGTTTTTTTTTTAATTTTTTGTAGTCTTCACTTGAGCATTTTAGGTGTTCCGTGTTGTCCTGCAGGTCTGATGTTCTATTTTCTGCTTCTTCCATTCTGCTTCCAAGGCTTTTTTCCATCCTGTCCTTTTGATTGAGTGAATGTTACATTTCCTTTTTCATTTCTTCCTGTAATTTCTTTAGTATTTCCATTTCCTTTTGGAAAATTGTCATTCTCTACTTGTAGCTCCTTGCTTTGCTAGTATCCTTCTTTTCTCATTTCAGCCTGGAATCTTTTCAGTGTTTCCACTTCCTTCCAGAGGGTGTCTTTCTCTCCCTCTAGTTCTTTTTGGACATTGTGTTTCTCTTCCTCTAATTATTTTGGAGTCTGTGTTTCTCTTCCTCTAGTTCTTTTCAGTTTGTGTTTCTCTTCATCTAGTTATTTTCAGAGTTTATATTTCCCTCCCTCTAGTTCTTTCCAGTGTTTATCATTCTTTCCTTCTATGTCCTTCCTGAGTTTTTCATTTTCTCCCCTTAGTTCTCTGATTTGTTCTTTATATCCTTTGATTTCTTTAAATATATCTACAATTGTTCCTCTAAAGCCTGTATCTTGTTTTCCTTCCAGAGATATCTTGTAGGAATCTTCTGTGGGACTGGGAGAGTTTGGTGTGGATGTATTAGGAGCTTTTTCCATGTTGTTTTTTCATTGTGTCCTTGGCATGTGGATTTGTGCTTTGTTTGTTTGTTTGTGTTCCTTTTGGATTCTGGTGCCTCAATGTTGGCTGCAGAAACTAGATTCACTAAAACTATGCCTGCTAGATAGTCTGCACAACAGCACCACCAGCTTGGGGTGGGGGGATTGTTGCTCTTTGGCCCATGGGGGCCAGTACCCTGTTGACCTACTGTGCCCCTGCAACTCTGTCTGGGTGCACCCATGCCTCAGCACTCTCTGGTTCCCAAGATGGGAGGTTCCAGGGGTGGGTGTCAGGCCCCCAAGTGTCAAACCAGTTCCATTGTACTGGCACCACACTGAGTCCAGGCTGGTGCTCCCAGGAACCCAAGCTGGAAGGTTCCAGAAGTGGGTGTCAGGCCCCCAAGGCTCAAAGCAGTTCTGCCTTATGGACATTGCACTGAGTCCAGCCACTCTCTGGAACCCAAGCTGGGAGGTTCCTGGGGCAGGTGTCAGGTGTCTTCGTCTTTTTCAAAAAGAAAGCTTCTTTGGTAATTGATGAGAAGTATACTTGTTTGTCAATGTAAGGAAACATAGTTAACATATAGTAAGAAATTATATTTGTCTAGGGATCGGACAGATGTGTGTTTTCCACTAGGATCTATGACCTTTCCAGCCATGCATATTTGTCTTTGTTTATAATATAACACATGAATTCCCTCACATTAAGCAGGTTTCAAGTCCAATTAGATGGTTGTTGATTACCCCCAAGATAAAAGTGCCACACTCCACCAACAAAAGTAGATTCTCATATAGGTTATTGTTGTGGTTATTAGGCTTTTCAGCTGGGTTGGACCATTGATCAATTTTCTCCCTTAGTGACTTGCACATTATGCTCTGATACTATGAGGACTAGTCTTCTGGGAGGATGCCTACAGGTCAGTCCCAGATCCATTGCTCTGAGGACTGTCTGAAGTGTGTCCTATGTTCAGCAATAGGGTCTTACTTTCAAGTTATGGGAGACAGTCAAGAGGTCTGGTAATAGTCTGTGTTGTTTTGCCGTTCTCTTGGACTAACCAGACCAACTTGAAGAGGTTTTCTCATGCCTGGCATGTTTTTCTTGTTATTGAGATTTATTCTCCTATTATCCCCTACTAGAGCATGTTCTTCCCATTTATTGTCATGGTTCATGTATTACCCCTTCCACCTCAATTTCCTGTTGAATACCCCCATTTTCCCCATTTCCTCTTGATAACGTGTGTCTCCTAATATTCACTTCACTTGAGTTCCATCTTTCCCTTTGACCCATGGTTCCTTTCCATTTTCCTGACTTCTACTATTACATCAGGATATTTACTCTCATATAAAATTTGGATCTATGATCTACAAATGAGAATGAACATATTTCACTTGTTTTTATGAGTCTATGTTACTTCACTTAGAATAACAGTTTCTAGCTTGATCCATTTACCTGCAAATTTCGTGATTTCATCTTTTGTTACTGCTGAGTAGAACTCCCTTTTGTAAATGTACCAAATTTTAAAGTTATAGCAAAGTACAAAGCAGGGTGTGCTAGCTCACGCCTTTAATCCCAGCACTCTGGAGGCAGAGGCAAGTGGATATCTGTGAGTTCAAGGCCAGCCTGGACTACCTCGTGAGCTCCAGGCCAGCTGGGACTAAAGGGAGACCCTGTCTCCAAAAGACAAAAAAAAATGGATATGGGGCGGGACTTTCTTTTCTTTTTTTTTTTTTTTTTGGTGGCTGTATCTTTGCCTGGTTTGGGTAGTAGAGTGATGCTGGCTTAATAGAAGGAATTTGGGAGATTTCCTTCTGTTTCTAAGCTATCATCTCACTCTAATAAGACTAGCTAAGATCAAGAAAACAAAAGACACTAAATGCTGGAGAAGTTGTGGGGAAAAGGGAACACTCATCCACTGCTGGTGGGAATGTACAACCACTATGGAAAGCAGTGTGAGGAACCCTTAAAAGACTCAAAATTAGCCTACCACCTGACCCAGTCATACCAGCCCTAGGTATATGTCCACAAGACTCATGCTACTGCAAAGATACTTGCATATCTATGTTTATTGCAGCACTCCTCACAATAGCGAAGAGCTGGAACCAACCTGAATGCCCCTCAACAGATGAGTGGATGACAAAAATGTGGTATGTCTACACAATGGAGTTCTTATACACCAGTAAAGAAAGATGACATCATGAACTTTGCAGGTAAATGGCTGGTATTGGAAGCCATTATGCTAAGTGAAGTAACATAGTCCCAGAAAAACAAAAGGAGAATGGTTTCCCTCATTTGTGGATGCTAGCACCAAATCCCCAGTTGAAAAGCAAGCTGAACATTATTGTTATATTTCTTTATCTGAAAACAACTGTGTTGTTATAATGTACATCCCTTAACCGGCTCTAGGATCAACCTGACACTTATCTTCAGACTCTGCAATTACTGTATATGGGTGGAAGGTATATATTCATATTTTAGAGTAATATAAAATTAAAGGGGGAAATATGTATTCCTAAACATATTTTGGAATTAACATACAGTTTATTCTCAAAGGCCATAATTTTGATGCATGTGTGATGATTATATAGGCATATGTTGGAGCAATACGAAGGGGAGGGGAAAACAAGAACACAAAGACTGGGTTAAAGAACTGAATGATACAGTTAAACTCTGCCCTAAACAACAAACCTCTGCAGGGAAAAATTTTGGAACGACTGACAGAAAGATGCAAGGCATGTATGTCAGAAGACATGAACAGGGGTGGGTTGGAGGCAGGGAGAGGGGAATGTGTCTAAATTGGACTGAAAGATAATGAATGAAATTCATCAATAAAAGTATCAAAAAAGAGGAGTTAGAACCTTGGAGAAATTCCTGTTCAAAGTCTGAATCCAGAATACAAATGTGCAAACTTGAGTCTTACGTTAAGCAAATCAAATTTGAAAAAAACATGGTAATGGGTACAAATTGTTGATTGGAGGATATAATACTCTTAACACACTAAAGTATTTGTGGTTAGAACAGTATGTCTAGGATTTGTTTTGAAGTTATTTCAGAAGAATAGAAGTGGGAGTGAAGAATAAAGTAGACTAAATGAACCCAAAATTGCAGAGTTTGAAATTATTTAATCTGGGTAGAACATAGGCGACTGTTTATTATAATATCCATTTCATGTGTTAGAAAATTTAAAAAAATCAAATTTAAATAAACCGTTGGGTTCATATGCTCACAATAGAAAGTCTCCTTGCCTTATACTTACAAAATACTCAGAGAAGTATTTTAACTGTGGGAAAAGAGCTTTGTTTTAAGTAATTTTCGAATCATAATATAAAGCCTCTGGATTAAGACTAGTAGGTATAGGGGCTGGAGAGATAGCCTAGCAGTTAAGAGCGCCAACTACTCTTGCAGAGGACCCGGGTTCGATCCCCAGCACCCACATGGCAGCTGAGAACTGTCTGTAACTCCAATTCCAGGGAAACTCCAGTTCCAGGGGAATCCAACACCCTCTTCTGACCTCCGCAGCATTGCATGGCACAGGTGCACAAACCTACATGCAGACAGTACATTCATAAACGTAGAAAATAAATAAATAAAATTTTAAAAAATTTAAAAAAAGACTAGTAGGTATAACTTCTGAGTTATTAGTTATAAAACCTTGAAAAAGTTATATACCTTAATAAATTTACTCTTTCATAGTTTTAATAGAAATAAAGATGATAATATCTGCACATCGATAAAATGAAGTAAAACTAAAGTAATTCTATGAGATGATAGTATAGTACATGGTGCATAAACACTATCTAATAAAAGTTGTTCATGAAATATACATTAAAACATACATCACCAGGCATGGTGGCGCACACCATCCTAGCACTTCGGATGCAGGGGGAGGCAGATCTCTGCAAGTTCAAGGCCATGGTGGTCTACATAGTGAGTTCCAGGACAGCTGGGGCTACTGCGAGACCCTGTCTCAAAAAAAAACAAAAAATAATATATCAACTTGCTATGTAACTTAGGAATGTAAAGTTATATTTCTTTTAACCTGCATGCAACTTTACTGTTAAAATATGAATCCTGAACATGTTCTGGAATTAGTTTGTAGTTTACTTTCAGACTTTGTAATTTGGGTATATGTTTGGAATGCATATTTGGACTAATATAAAATAAAAGGACCCTTTTTGAGACCCTGTCTCAAAAAGACCAAAAAAAAAGGAAACAAAAAAAGACTCACTCAAAGAACTTACTAAAACATTAAACTTCTGCATCAAAAAGTTAAAAAAGACTCAGAGAAAGATGCAAGACAGGACTTAACATGTATGGCAGAATGCATGAGATCTGAGGGAGGACATGGATGGGGAGGGGTATAAACTTAATTAAGAAAGGTATAAAATGCACAAAAGCTCAATCAAAAAAAATTTTTTAATGAAGCTCTGTAGTCAACACCAGCTTGGCTTCATTTTATCTGTTCTATAGCTCATGGACATAGTATGTTCCTCAATAGTTTGATCTGATGAGTTACTAAGAATAGGGACAATGGTTATTATTGTTTGAAGGTCTACGGTACCCCTGAGAATAGTTTTTTGAGAGTGATCCATCCCTGGAAATGAAGTTTTTTTTTCCATAATACCCCACTACATTTAACAATATTATTGTTTAAACTGAAGCTACTATCATGGTAGGTCTCTTTTAATATTATTCAACACCCCCCCATATGCCTTCTTCTGTCCTTCCCTCCAATTACCCTACCATCTTACTAAGCTGGTCCCTGTAAGGTTTATATAATTCCCTTTTACCATCTCTCCTAATGTCCCACAACCTGACCCATGTCCCTCTCTTAGTTTCTTTTACTTCTTGGATTTTCAAATTAAAACACACATATCAAGATATCAAACATAGCATTCTCAACTATAAGAGAGTATATCATGCTTGTTTTTTCAGAAGCTGGAACATCTCACTTAGAAATACTTTTCCCAGTTCAATTGATTTACCTGCAAATTTAATAATTATTTTATATGACATGAATAATATTCTACTATATAATAGTAGAATATTCTAAACATTCTTTTTTTCCATTCATCAGCTTTTAGCTGTATATTTTCTTTCTGATTTCTGGCTATAACAAAAATGTCAATGTGGATAGGAAAACATAGGTATTTCTATAAAAATGGGTACAGTCCTCTGAATATATGTTCAAAAGTAGTATGGCTAGATCAATTGGTAGATCAATACTTAGATTTATAATGTAGCTCCACACTGATGTCCAGAGTGGCTGTAACAATTTTCAACCTCCACCCCTTCAGTAAGGGATAAGACTGCTCCTTTCTCAATCTACTCACCAAAACTTGTTTTCCCTATGGTTTTGGTTATTTCCCTGATGTCTGCAAAGATTGATCACTTTCAAAGAATTTCCCATGCATTTCTGTTACATATTTAAAGAACATCCTGTTCATTTCCATGAACAACATGTAAAGGACACAAATTAGAATATAAGAAATCAATGCATCTTTATATCCATGCAAATCAGATGATACTCAACCAAAAATCTAATTAATGCACTCTAGAATGTAGCAGAATATGCAATATACACTCACAAATAAACACCATTCCTGTACAGGACCCAGAAACATAGTAATACAAGAAACCAATAGAACAATCCCATGCGTGATACCATCAAAATCCATAAAACATTTTGGAATTAGTTTAAACTGTAAATTGAATCTTCAAGCAAATAACTACTTTGTTTGCTTTTTAGCTTCATTTGGTCCCATTTGTCATTTTTTTGTCTTAAACACTAGATAACTGGGGTACAGATTAGAAATACCCTTTCCATGCTAATGAAGACCAATGTGTGTTTTAATTTCTCTCCACTCAGTTTTGGTATATCAATTCCTATGGATTTGTCTCTCATCCATCCAGAATATAGCTTTTAGTATGATATAAACCATGGTCTACTTTCCTGCATTTCTCACAGTATATATATTTGTAAAAAAAAAATATGTTCCCATAGAAATGAGAATATAAATCAATATCCCTCATTCTATTGCATTGATAATTGTATATTGTTTTATGCTATTACAATTTTAATAAAAATTATTCCCTTAAGTACAATCCAATGATGCAAAGTACTAGGTATTATAATGATAAAAATTTTATTGTACTTGTTAATCTACAATTTAAGGCATCATTTTAAGAAAAAATTTTCAAATCACTATTTGTAACATCATAGAATTCTAATCTGAATATGATCTGCAGAAATCACCTGGTATCTTTTTTTAATTACTTCTTTATTTTTTTCATTTTTTAACAATAAGTAATAATTTATGAGTACAAGCATCCTTCATGTAAAACCAACTTGGTATCTTTAAAAAGTTTGAAACCTAGCCGGGCGTGGTGGTGCACACCTTTAATCCTAGCACTTGGGAGGCAGAGGCAGGCAGATCTTTGAGAGTTTGAGGCCAGCCTGGTCTACAGAGTGAGTTCCAGGACAGCTGGGACTACAGGGAGACCCTGTCTCGAAAAGACCAAAAAAAAAAGTTTGAAACCTAACTCAAAAGAAAGAATTGTCTATACATCTGGTAACAGAGAAAAAATATCACAGGAACTATTTTATTTACTAGGCTAATTTGTTTCTCTGTTTTCTCCTCCATATTATTCCTTTTCCCTTGAAATATTATTTAAGCTTAAAAATCTACATACAGTACTTTAAAAAGAAATAGACTATCTCTTCACAGCACACTGAATGTTATAATTGTATCATACATTAATGTGAGGACCAGTATTTATAAATATTTAACTTTTTAAATGATTATATAGCATTTTATTCCCATTTGAGTATCTTCTCAAATTATCATATTTAGATTTTGAATGTACTGATAGTCAAAGAATAAGATTTATTTCATTTTCATTTCCAAACATTTTTATTTGAATCTTTTTCCATATTTTTGTGTTTTTTCTTAATTTTTATTGAACTTTTGTGCATTTGATACAACATTTCAAAATTAATTCTAGACCCGTTCCCCCATCCATGCCCACCCCCCACCAGAACTTGTGCATTCTGCCATACATGTTAAGTCTTGTCTTGTATCTTTTTCTCAGTCTTTTTTAACTTTTTGGAAGTTAAAAAGTTTGCTGTTTTTGTTAGTTTTTCGAACAAGTCTCTCTTTTTGTTGTTGTTCCTTTTAATTTTATATTGCTCCAAATGTTTATTATTAGATATTTACATTCCAGCTTTTCCTTCACAAACTCAAAAAGGTTTTCATAATTATTGAGACATTCTGTTATCCAACATATGACCACAACAGAATTTTTGACATTTATTCTAACTGCTGTTTCTATTACATGTATGTATGTGTAAGACTACAAAATGCACATCAATTTTAACAATGTATTAAAAACTAAATTTTTTGGAAAGCCAACCAGAAACTTATTTATTAAATGTTGATATCTGAGTTTTAATTAATGAAAACTAGGAGTTGGATTAGAAAACATCAGAAGGATGGAAGAAAGACACTGCAAATCAAGGTCTTTCTAACATAATTATAAAAGTTTTAATTTCAAAATGAGATTGTAGTTTACTCACTGGCACACAAGTTTTTTTTCATTTAATGTGGACAAATGGGGTTCTGATCTGCTTTACAAATTTCTATATTTTTAAGTTAACAAAGAAATATTATCTAAAGTCCAATATATTTATCAGGTATATTTTCATGGTCTAGATCTTTTAAAAATGTAATTTCATAGTTTTCTGGTAAGAAAAATACTTTCATATTAAGCATCCAATTTCTGCAACATGTTAAATAGAATAGGGCATCCTATAGAAACTGAAAAAAAAAAAAAAAAAAAAAAGAAACTGAACACTAAAAAAAAAAAAGCCATCATATATCAGGACCCTTGGGCATGACGCACTAGCAGTTATTTAGAAATTGTTAAAGTACTTGCCCATTAATAACAATTCTGAATATGAATTACACATTGACTTTTCCTTTGACTTACTGTGTCAATATCCCTGCAACAAGTATCAGCCAAGGTTCCTTTAGAATGATTAAAAGGAAAAGTCACTAGGCTTGTCCATTTCTGTAATAAAGTTATGTTTACTTTATAACATCTTGCAACTCACCTGACTTTATAAATGTTTATTGTCAACATTTTTGACCATCAGCCATAAAGTCCCCTATTCTGAGGAATATGGAATAGGATTGGAGATGTTGTTTCATTACTACAGCTGTATGCATTCAAAGCAAAAATATATAAAGTAAAAAAAAAGCATTCATAAATACTAAAATATAAACAAAAAGGCAGTCTTCAAAGAAGCTGTAATAGGTTAACTGAGTATGACATGGAGGGTGGGAAGCCTAGAAAAAGTACATTGAAAACTAGATGCATACCTGAAATCTCAGACAGTAGAGTTAAGAGTCCAAAGCCTTCCTGTGCTATAAAATAAGAATATTTCTCAAAAAAATGAAAAGAGGAATGTATTAAGCATAATAAATGCAGACATTGAAAGAAAGCATTTAAATTTGAATATATACATATATCCTAATACATACATGAACAAATGTACTTCAGAAAACAGACCTTTTATGAGGTTAAAATTTAATTTGAATATCTGCATACTCCATATAAATCAAATAAATCCATATAATGCTGGTAAAACATTGGCCAAATAATTTTAATAAAGATGCAGATGGGAACACCTATTGATTTAATTTAATTTAAATCATTTACTCATTTAGCAAGGAACATGAAAAAAAGGTAGCAATGATGACTTGAGAACCAGGAAAGGAATTATTCTGTTTAATACTATTATTTCAAGGAACTTTGGATTTTTTTACTGTCTGCCACTGTGCAATTATAATTGAATTGACTTTTGTTCCATATACTGCTTCATAACAGTAGTTATAATCATACAACCAGTACTTTTGTTTCCATTTAATTTTGGAAGACAGTATTATTAATAAAAAGATACCAAATCATAAAAGCGAGAATTTCTTATGTTAATGTTAATGCCAGTTTTTTATTACTAATTCAAAGACATAAAATTCCACAAACACTTGAGGCAATCCTGATAATGTATAAATTCAACAAAGTGAAATTCACGTATAGAGTCTTAAATATACCAAAGTTGCTATATACACTTCTCAAATCCATCAAATTTATATTGTCTATCATTTTCTCTTAAGTGTACAGACCTTTCATGATAAATAAAAATACATTAATGATGGGGTGGAAATATGGCTCAGCAGTTAAGAGCACTAGCTGGTCTTGCAGAGGAACCGGATTCAATTTCCAGCACCCACATAGCAGCTAACAACTGTCCATAATTCCAATTCCAAGGGATCCAATGTCCTCCTCCTTTGATCTTCGTGGGCATTGCACGACAAGAGTGCAACATACACACATGAAAGCAATGCGCTCATATGCATAAAATAAAACATAATATTAAAAATATTGATGACTACTCATTCTAAATTATTGAAATACTAGCATACTCATACATTTACAACAGACCCACTTATCTTTCCTTCTCCTATACCTAACCCCTCACTGTACCAAAAATGTAGTTGAGATTGTTTGTAGCAGAAAAGGCTTAAAGTTAATCTGATGAAGCTCAATCTTAACAGAAAATTAATAACACAATACAATTCTGTAATATCCTAATTTACAACCTCTTAAAATAAAAATATTTTGAAATGTATTTTGATATCCTACTACAGCACCTATTGGCTTTTTATTGAAATGACAACCCTTAACTTCAGTCAATTGTTTAAAGCTTGAAAAAGAATCTCAACCTTGAATTTAGAGTATCTTTTGTTCAATTTGACTTTATATCCTATTTATCCCAATTCTTTTCATTTGCTTTCTAAATACCATTACATTGTTTTCCTGGTTACAAAATTGGTGTATAGACTAACAAATACATAGATATGATAATGCAAAATTAAATATTCTCACTACTAGAAAAAAAACAAAGTATAATTAAAATTTGGTGTGTTTAAAGAGTTTTTAGATACGGATGTAGATGATATAGGCATAGAAAATACATTTTCTACGATATTTGATGATTCATGTTACTTAAGAGTTTATTTTGGCTTTCATGGGTTAAGAACTAAATTAAATATAACAGACAAGTGCACCTGTCACCGCTCATCAAAGAAACTTGTATTTGCAACAGATGGAGACTATTACAGATTTCCACAACTGGTTGACACCAGAGAACAAGTGTTTGTGGGTGTTTGTTTTCAAAGGAGAAAGCCAATAGACAGAAAAAATAAGTTGGAGTTTTCCTGACTATAAATCTCAGTAATTATTAATAAGAGAGAACATGAAAGAGAAAACATAATGAACAATAAACAAATAAAAGAGCACTATAAATATTGACTGTGCATGGTATTTAAGTACAAATGTGATTTGCTGAATTATGACATTGGGGGAATTCATTTAATTATATTTTATTCTGTACCACAAGTATATTTTAAGTGATATAAAGTCACTGCAGCTGCATATTTAGTTCAAGATGAAATAATTACCCAATTTTGACTTGTATACATTTTTTTCTAAACTTATCAGTACTTGATTTGACTTTGACCAGTGGAGAGCTCATTTGTCTAATTCTAGAAATTAATGCCCCAAAATGAAACATTTATTGAACAATAATTGATTAAAATATTATATGGCCCATAAAGTGGTGCATACATGGAGTCCATTGATTTGGGAATTTATCTGGAATGACTAAATAAAATAAATACACAGATATGCACTTTTCTGGGAAGTACATAACTTTTTTAGATATTCATAAGGAAAATTTCAGAGACATATTTGATTTTTTTAAGCTCTGTTTTCTACTCCATTGTATATAATACAGTCATGGTACTCAAATATCCTCAAGTATATTTTATTTTTAGCGAGTGATTCCAGAAAAAGAAAACTAAGCATATAAGGAAAGCATGAAATATTTTTCTGATATCTAATTTAAAATATAAACACAAGTTGGTTGGTGGACGTATTACCTGGCCTGTTTCTGCCAGCTCAAGATTTTCCATAAACATCATAATGATTAATTTGGACTGATCATATTCCCTAAGGAAAATCTTCTTTAGACATTCATTACTGATATATTCCAATATGCTCAACAAGCAAATACAATAAATTTTAAAAGTTACAAATTCCAGGAATATAATATTTTTTCAAGACTCTTACACTTTATTCAAAAGATCCTAGGCCTGATTCCCCTACTGCCTATTTCAAATTTATTTTGATTAAATGGAAATTTAATATATTACAGAGAAAAATAAAAATTCACAAAAAGACTACTTTAATATTAAATATGTGCTGATGAAGAAATTCTTGCTTTAGGTTGAAATCAACAGAGTCAACCAGACCAAATAAAAGCAAACCATGAAGAGAAAACATTTTCATGAATGACAGAAATACGAGCAAAGCAGAATGTACTTTGCAGAGAAAGCCATAAAATAAAGGGACATTTACAATTTATTGTCAAAGAATGGCAAAAGAGATATCGCACCTTGTGGAAGAGTTTGCTTAAAGTAATGGAAGATGGTATCATGAACTTTGCAGATAAATGGATGGAACTACAAGATATTATGCTAAGTGAAGTAACACAGTCCAAGAAAAACAAAGGACAAATGGTATCCCTCATTTGTGGATGCTAGCACCAAGTATGTAGTTTTAAGGCAAACTGAGCAACATTAATGTTATATTCTTCTTTATCTGAAAGCAGCTGTGGTCTTATAATGTGAATCTCTTAATAGGCTCTAGAATTAACCTACCACTTATTTTCAGACTTTGTAATCTTGGTATATAAGGGAAGGGCATGTATGCATATTTTAGAATAATATAAAATCAAAATGGAAAAATGTGAATCCTGATATATGATTTGGAAATAACATACAGTTTATTTTCAAATAACATAATTTTAGTACAGGAGTGTGTGTGTGTGTGTGTGTGTGTGTGTGTCACAGCAATACAAATTGGAGAGAACTACAACAAAAGAAGTGGGACAAAGAACCAACTGAAGCAAGTAAAGTTCTCCCCCAAACCATAATTCTCTGCTTTGTGAAACTTTAAAAAGATTCAGAAAAAGATACAAGACATGTTTGGCAGAATGCATGAACTCAGGTAGGGTGGGGCCATGGAAAGGGAAATGAGTCTAAACTGGACTGAGAAATGACGTATGAAATGCACAAAACTTCTATAAAAATATTGAAAAATAAAGTACCTGAAATTAAACCTATGCCAAAACATGTATGAGACTCTAGGCTCAATCCCTGCTATTACACTCACACAATAAACAAAAGCGGAAGAAAAGTTATGGTAATTCTTACCTTCACAGCTTGAGAATTAAAATGATTATGAAATATAGATTTGGGGCTACTAAGTAATACTTTAAAACATCGTTGTATTCTGAAAGACTTTACTATGAATACTTTACAGGGGAGTAGCATATCCTAATGTTCAGAGAGACTAGGTCTTTTCTTGGTTCTCAGCCTGAAATGAATTTTGGAAGACAGTAGATGGCAACATTGGACTCAGAAAGAAAATCAGCCTAAATTATTACAATAGCAATTTGGATTCAAGAAAAAAATGAACACAAATATCTACTGGGCTTTGAATAGATGCTATTTTAGGAATGGTGGATATTTTTTCCAATTTTTACTGAAGTTTTGTGCATTTCATACAAGATTTCTTAATCAAACCTAGACCCATTCCCCCTTCCTTGCTCCCCACCCCACCAGAGCTCATGCACTCTGCCATACATGTCTTTCATCTTTTTCTCGGTCTTTTTAACATTTTTGTTGCAGAAGTTTAGTGTTTGGGGCAGAAGTTTACTGTTTCAGTCAGTTCTTTGACCCAGTCATTTTTGTGAGAGGTGGATTTTTTTTGGGGGGGGCTCTTTTCGAGACAGGGTCTCCCTGCAGCTCCACCTGTCCTGGAACTCACTTTATAGACCAGGCTGCCCTTGAACTTACAAAGATTCGCCTGTCTCTTCCTCCCGAAGGCGTGCGCCACCACGCCCAGCTAAGAGAGGTGGATACTTTTTATAAAGGGTGAAATCGCCAGGCGTGGTGGCACACGCCTTTAATCCTAGCACTCGGGAGGCAGAGGCAGGTGGATCTTTGTGAGTTCAAGGCCAGCCTGGTCTACAGAGTGAGTTCCATGTCAGCTGGGGCTACAGGGAGACCCTGTCTCGAAAAGACCANCAAGGGGAAAAGGAGATGATAAAAATCTGTTCAACCATGAACTCTACAAAGGATTTATAGTTCCTCACAAACAAGTCTCACTGTATGAAACCATATAGAAAAAAAAAAGAATGCATACAAATAAAAAGCTGATTAACCCAAACTATAAGAGTGCTTGCCTAGCATGCACGAAGCCCTGGTTTTAATCCCTTCTAAGGCAAAAAATAAAGAAATAATATGAAACATAAAATATCTGTTATATGCAATTAAAAGCATCGCTATTGATATCAGAAACTGATATTGATATGATAAAGAAAAAATGAATAATGATGGAAGATGCCTTTGATGAAATAAAATTTAAGCTGAGACAAATGGAAAGAAGGTTCTAGAAGTGCAAGTACCTGTTACAGGGAGCAGTAAGAATAGACATTAAGGAAGAAATATACTGCATATAATGGATTGAAGAAATAAACAGAGGGGAAGAGAGGATAAGGAAGTAATCTCTCAGCAAGGTTGCAAGATGGACGCGGGATTTTTTCCCGGAACAAGTGCAGAACAGGATAATTGGTTCAGCAACAAACAGAAGAAACTACTGAAGCAGCTGAAATTTGCAGAATGCCTAGAAAAAAGGTGGACAAGAGCAAAGTAAATTTGGAGGTTATAAAGCCTTGGATAACAAATTGAGTCACTGAAATCCTAGGATTTGAAGATGATGTTTAGCTGGAAGTGAAGAATACAGATTCTAAAATGATGCAAATCAACCTGACTGGATTTTTGAATGGGAAAAATGCTAGAGAATTTATGGGAGAATTATGGCCCCTTCTGCTAAGTGCACAGGAAAACATTGCAGGGATCCCTTCTGCTTTCTTGGAGTTGAAGACAGAAGAGATAAAGCAGAGACAAATTGAACAAGAAAAATTGGCATCTCTGAAAAAGCAAGATGAAGATAAAGATAAGAGAGATAAGGAAGAAAAAGAAAGTAGCCGAGAGAAAAGGCAGTGGTCTCAATGATGCCCGAGAAGAGCAAATCCAGATCTTTTCCCGTAGAAGACGAGATCGTCCCCTGTCAGGAGAGAGGGAAAGCGCAATCATTCTTGATCTCCCCTTCACAGAACCAAGAGCCAGAGTCCTTCTCTTGCCCCAGAAAAGAAGGAAAAATCTCCAGAGCTCCCAGAACCTTCAAGTGAAAATAGAGTCTTCAGTACAGGAGGCCACATCTATTAGTGACATCCTGAAAGTTCCTAAGCCTTAACCTATGCCAGAGCTTAAAGAACCTTCCCCAGAAAAAAATTCCAAAAAGGAAAAGGAAAAGACCCGACAAAGATTTCAGTCACGTTCTAAATCAAGGTCACACACTCAATCTCGATCTCTTTCTCGTATTAGACCAAGACGGCATCACAGATCCAGATCAAGATCATACTCACCTAGAAGGCGGTCAAGCCCAAGAACGCGACCATCTGCCTGAAGAACACCACAAAGGCGGATGCCTCCTCCTCCAGGCACAGGAGGATTAGGTCTCCAGGGAGATCAGCATCCTTATCCAGAAGTAGCTCTTCATCCACTTCATCTAGTTCTCGGTCACGGACAAAGAAGCCTCCCAAAAGGACATCCAGCCCCCCTCGAAAAACCCATAGGTTTTCTCCTTCAGCAAGTCCTCCAAGACAAAGGCACACACCATCACCTCCAGCAAGTACACCACCCAAAACTCGTCATTCCCCAACCCCCTAACAATCAAACCATACAAGAAAAAGTCGAGTTTCTTTGTCTCCAAGGAGAACTCCAGGTAAAGTGACAAAGCATAAAGACACTGAGAAAAGAGAGTCGCCTTCACCAGCACTAAAGCCTAGAAAAGTAGAGTTATCTGAATCAGAAGAAAACAAGGGTGGCAAAATGGCTGCAGCTGATCCTGTGTGGCCGAGACGCCAGTACAGACGACAGAACCAGCAGTCTTCGTCTAACTCTGGCTCCTCTCCCACCTTAGAAGATGAGCAACCCAAGAGATCCCATGTGAAAAATGGTGAAGTAGCAGGCAGTGAAGACATTCCCCTTCACAGAGTGCTTCTCCATCCCCACTGAAGCACCAAAAAGAGACTTCCCCTGGAAGCAGATGGGAAAACGATGGCATTCGCCTGTGACTAAAAGTGGTAGATGGAGAAGTCCCTCCCCACCGCCTGCCAGAAGGCCAAGGTCTCCTTCTCCAGCACCACCACCACCTCCTCCCCCTCCTCCTCCTTGACGCAGATCTCCTACTCGACCACCACGAAGGACTCCTTCCCCCCCTCTTCCCCCGCGCTCCCCTTCTCCAAGAAGATACTCTCCTCCCATCCAGAGAAGATACTCTCCTTCTCCACCTCCAAAGAGAAGAACAGCCTCACCCCACCTCCGCCCAAGTGAAGAGTCTGGCCATTGCCGCCACCAAAATGCCGGGTCTCCCATTCTCCACCTCCCAAACAAAGAAGGCCCCCAGTCACCAAGATACGTTCACCTTCCTTATCTGCAAAGCATAAAGCCTCTCTGCCCAGGAGGCCAGGTCACCACAACCAAACAAACGGCATTCACCATCATCAAGGCCTCAAGCTCCTCAGACCTCAAGTCCTCCTCCCGTTTGAAGAGGAGCATCAGTGTCACCCCAAAGAAGGCAGTCCCCATCTCCAAGTACTAGGCCTATTAGGAGAGTCCAGGACTCCGGAGCCTATAAAGTTAAAAATGGGGCTGGAGAGATGGCCTAGAGATTATGAGCACCTACTGCTCTTGCAGAGGAACCGGGTTCGATCCCCAGCACCTACATGGTGGCTGAAAACTGTCTGTAACTCCAGTTCCAGGGGAGTCTGATGCCCTCTTCTGACCTCCGCAGCATTGCACGACACGGGTGTACAAACCTACATACAGGCAGTACATTCATACACATACAAAAATAAATTTAAAAAAATAAAATAAAATAAATTTTTAAAAAAGTTAAAAATGGCTGCCTCACCGAGTCCTCAGTCTGTAAGAAGGGTTTCATCTTCCAGATCTGTCTCTGGATCCTCTGAGCCAGCTGCTAAAAAGCCTCCAGCACCTCGATCTCCTGTCCAGTCTCAGTCACCTCCACAAACTGGCCACCTACAGTACCAGTCAAGAAGGCAAAAAGCCCAACACCAAGCCCATCCCCTGCCAGGAATTCAGACCAAGAAGAAAGTGGAAAGAAAAAGAAGGACAAGAAACACACAAAAAAATAAGAAACTCAAGAAGCACAAACAACACAAGAAGGAGAGGCTCTGGCTGTAGCCACCACAGCTCCTGTCGCTCCTGCAGCTCTTGCGGCTGCCACAACCACATCAGCACAGGAAGAGCCTGAGGCAGCACCAGAGCCCAGGAAGGAGCCTGAAAGTGAAGCTGAAGACAACCTTGATGGCTTAGAAAAACACCTTGATGATTTGGAAAAACACCCGCAGGGAAAAGGCCCTGCAATCGGTGAGGAAGGCTCAACTGTAGGCAGTCTTAGGTGGGGATGTTTGTTATGATGTAAATTTTATTTGGTTTGTACTCAATTCAATTTCAAAATTGCTAAAAATGTGTTTGAGCTTTAGACTATAACGTTTGTAGTAATAATTGCTAGGTTGAAGTTCACCATGTTAAAAAAAAAAAGGGGGGTAGGTGGCCGAGAACCGTCTGAAACTCCAATTCCAGGAGAACTCCAGTTCCAGGGGAATCCGAGACCCTCTTCTGAACTCCGCGGCATTGCACGACACGGGTGCACAAACTTGCATGCAGACAGTACATTCATACATATACGGAAATAAATAAAATTAATAAAAAAAAATTAAAAAAAATAAAATAATAAAAAAAGGGGGGTAGGGAATGGATTTACATTGCAAAAGGTGTCCACATTGTATTAGTGACATTCTTCCATTGACAGGTGACATTAATTCATTTAGAGTGAAATATTTTAAGCCAACAAATTCTGTTTTTTAAAAAAGGGGGTTTAAAAAAATAGAATATGTCTGCATATAGGAAATGATAAATATGGGGGCTGGAGAGATGGCCTAGTGGCTAAGAGTACCGACTGCTCTTGCAGAGGACCTGGGTTCAATCCCCAGCACCCACATGGTGGCTGAGAACCGTCTTTAACTCCAGTTCCAAGGGAATCTGACGCCCTCTTCTGACCTCCACAGCATTGCACAACATGGGTGCACAGACCTACATGCAGACAGTACATTCATACACATAGAGAATAAATGGAATTTAAAAAAAAAGGAAATGACAAATAATATTATGAGATCAGTATGAAAGTTTTATGGGGCTGGAGAAATGGTTCAGAGGTTGAGAGCACTAGCTGCTGTTGCAGAGGACCAACGTTCGAATCCCAGCACCCACGTGGGAGCTAAGAACTATCTGTAACTCCAGGTCCGGGGGATCTGACGCTCTCTTCTGACCTCCAAAGACATTGCAGGACACACAGGTGCACTTACCTACAGGCAAGTAATACATTCATACACAAAAAAATAAAAATAATAAAGAAAAATATTTTTTAAAAGTTTTAGCACTTTCCTAAACATACAGGTCTTTATATTAAAAGGCATAATTGTGTTAGTAATATAACTATAGAAAAATCCTTTTTCTTCTAAACCTGTGCATAGTATATTCAAAAGAAAGGGAAACACTGAGATTATTAAGGCACACTGTTTAGTTGGAGAATTTGAATTTTTAATAACTATTTTTTTTAATTTTTAAAATTCTCCAGCCCCAGGAATTTTAACTTTGTATCAGTAATGTTTTGCATGGAGTGCAAAAAAAGAGAGGAAAAAAAATCTCTGCCTTTGTTTTAACTATCTGTATTATTTTATTACATGTAGATCAATAAAGATGAAGTATGCCCAACAGCATACAGAAAAAGGAACAGACTCATTTTTTTAAATACTTTTTTAAAATTTTTTTAATGTATGAATGTACTGTCTGCATGTAGGTCTGTGCACCCATGTCATGCAATGCCGTGGAGGTCAGAAGAGGGCGTTGGATTCCCCTGGAACTGGAGTTAAAGACGGTTCTCAGCCGCCATGTGGGTGCTGGGGATGGAACCCGGGTCCTCTGCAAGAGTAGTCGGCGCTCTTAACTGCTAGGCCATCTCTCCAGCCCCCAGACTCATTTTTGCATATATACAAAGGTATATGTTCAGAAAATCCTCACTTGTCTTTCCAGTACTATTGTCCCCATTGTCCTGATAAATCTTTTATACCAGCCAACAAACAACCAAAAAACCCAAACAGCACAAAACATGTATCACAATACACATCATATGTAAAGAAGTTGGTCAATTAATGACAAAAAAAAGAATCCTAGGGGAGAGAAGATACAATAGAATGAGGTAGAATCACACACACACACACACACACACACACACACACACACACTCAGAAATGCCATAATAATACCTCCTAATTTGTAACCTAACTTTAACTTTTAATTAAAAAAAATCTATCAAAGGCATGAGCGAAATTACTGATTTCGTCTAAACTGCTTATTTCTCAAGTATAAATATTTGAAATGCAACATTTGATGTTGTTAAAGTTCATATCAATTAGAAAGAAATGATAAATTTGGCTAGCTCCCAAACATCTAGGCTTGGCACTTACAAAAGAAGGAAAAGAGGCATGTTCCTAGCACTTGCAAAACTGAGAACCAAATTGTAACAGCATGACATATGCAAGTAGAGAGATAAACTTCAAACTTGGCATGCATATATGCCTAAATTCAGTTTGAAAAATAAATTTGGGAAACAAATACAAAATGACAGTTAGAGAACATTTATATGAAATTGTGCATTGTCAGACTTGCTTCTCATAAAAATGAGGATACACAAAGAAAAGTGAAGTCACTCCATGTACTATGAACAGCATGGCATATATGGGAGAAAAAAAATAACTTAGTAAGCCAATTTTTTAAAAAAAGAAGTATGGAGAAGTATGAGCCAATGTTAAGGAAAAGACGCCTTAAGAAAATCTTTACCAGCATTATATCTTACAGATGATTAATATCCATAATATGCAAAGCACACAAAAACAAAGAAGCAAGAAAACAAACGACCCAAGTAAAAAAAAAAAAAAAAAAAAAAAACTATGGGTCTAAGTTCTCAAAAGAAGAAATGAAAAATGGCTTTTAAATGCCTTAAAAAGTATTCAACATTCTTAGTCATTAGGAAAATGCAAATGAAAACAGATTTCATCTTACCCCAGTCAAAAATGTATAAGCTCAAGAGAACAAATCACACCAAATGCTTGCAAGAATGTGAGAAAAGAGGAACACCCATTCACTACAAGTTGCCATGAGGTGCCCAACCCCAAATGACATCTATACAATGCAACCTTAATACCTAAGGCTCAGGGAACATAGTGGAATAGTGGGCAAAGAGAATATTACTGCATCTCTGAACTCTCACCAGCAAAGCTACCTTATGCAACAAGAGGTGATTAACCCAGAAAGCCACAATTGGACAAAGCGCGAAAGACTGCAGTGTTTTCCCCATGAATAAGGCATCAGTGTCCAACCAGGATACATTGTTAATACGTTGAAGCAATACAAATTGGAGGGAACAGCAACAAAAGAACCAGGACCAAAAATAAAATAAAATAAAATAAAATAAAATAAAATAAAATAAAATAAAATAAAATAAAATAAAATAAAATAAAAAAAAAATNAATGAGTCTAAATGGGATTGAGAAATGTATGAAAAAATTTAATAACAATCCCATTTAGACTCATTTCTCTTTCCATGCCCCCCACCCCACCCGACTTTATGCTTTCTGCATTCTGCCATCTATGTCTTGCATCTTTTTCTGGGTCTTTCCAGAGTTGTTTTTTTTTTTTTTTCAAAGCAGTAACCACTAAGGAACAATAGTTAATCAACTAGGAAGTTATTCATAAGAACTCACAGCAACGGTAACAACAAGATCCATGAAAGCTCAATTCAGAGAGAATCCCAGCATTGAAGTGAGTTAAAAACCCCAAAGTTATCTGAGGAAATAGTGGGAGAGGGAGAGTCGTGTTTTTTTTTTTTAATGTATGTCACTAGAAAGGTTAACCAGGATGCAATGTACACCTAAAGACATTTGGGGACATAAATCTGAATTGATAGGCTTTAACATATAATATGAATGAGTACAGAAAACCTACCGAAGGGCTATAAGAGAGGTTCAGATATAACCAGGTGTATAATTACAATAAAAATACATTGCATAAAATTCACAATATGTGAATAAAAATAAAAAATGACTTAAACATAAAAACATTAATTATTCTTTTGCAAGAGATTCATTTGGCCATCCATGGTCATTTGTGATTCCATATGAATTTTAGCATGATTTTTTTCTAGCTTTCTGAAGAATGTCATGGGTATATTGACTGGCATTGCATTGACTCTATGGATTGATTTTGGTAAGATGTTCATTTTCATAATATATTTCCACCAATACATGAGCATAATAAGTCTTTCCAACTCCTAATGTCTTTCTATATCTCTTTCTTTAAAGATTTAAATTTTTATTGCAGTGATCTATAATGCCTTTGGTTAGTTTTATTCCTAAATATATTTTTAGATTATTGTTAATGAAAGGGTTTCCTTGAGTATTTTTTCTGATTGTTATTGGTATATAGAAACACTCCTGATTTTTGTAGATTAATTTTATAACCTGCAACTTTACTGAAAGTATTAATCTTTTCTAGAAGCTTTCTCATGAAATTTTTGGCATCTCTTATGTATAATAACATGTCTTCAAATAATGATAATTTGACCTTTTCCAATTAGTACTCATTTAATTTCCTTCTCTTGTCTTATTGCTCTTGCAAGAGTTTCAAGCACTATAATGAAAAGGAGTAGAGATAGAGGACAGCCTTGTCTGGTTCCTAATTTTAATGGGATGCCAGTTTTTTCTCCATTTAGAATGATGTTGGCTGTGGGTTTGTTTTACATAGCTTTAAGTATGTTGAGACATGTTCCCTCCAGTCCAATTTCTTGTAGGATTTTTAGCATGAGTGCATGTTGGATGTTGTCAGAGGCATTTTCTGCATATTAAGATTAAAAGTTTGATTGTATACAGCAATATAAAATTATGTATCCTGAATCTATCTATGAAGAAACAACAAAAAGAAATCCTCATTTGGGTGATGGTCTACAAATATCTATTTTAAAACTCCCAGTGTCATGAAAGAATTAAAAGGTGGAATACAATTTTACATTAAAGTGTTTAAAATATCACAAATAAATACCATGCATAATTCTCAATCAATATTACTTATGATTTATTTTTATTTTTTAAAAACTTGTATTTAAATATATCCCTATTAAATTTCACAAAGTTTGTGTCATCTCATCTTAAAAATTTATGGAAACAATAAGAACCCATTATCATATTTTAACTAGTCATCTAAGCTTCAGATCATCTCTTAAAATTATTTAATAACCAAAGTAAAAAGGTGTCTCAATACCTGACAGACAAAGTGCTCATAAGCAAAGACCTCAGAAATGAGAGTCCCATCAATCCTAGGAGCTAGCTTGATTGCTATTTATTTATTTATTTATTTATTAGGTGGTTTTGAGACAGGGTCTCCCTGAAGACCCAGCTAGCCTTGAACTCTCTCTGTACACCAGGATGGCCTTGAACTCATAGAGATTATCCTGCCTCTGCCTCCCAAGTGCTGGGATTAAAGGTGTGCACCACCACACCCGGCTTGAATGCTTTCTTAAATGTATACTTACGTATTTGACAATTGCCAAATATATCAAGAAAATAATTTTGTAGCAATATTCTTATTTTGTCCATTACATGATTAGGAGGTCATCATTTTAAAATAACAATTTGCATGATAAAGACCACAGTTACTGAGCTATTGATGGGGAAGCTAGACTAGAATTTAGATACCCCCTGAGAATATTCAAAGGAGAGTGAAGTTTGTTTTGTTCTAATGCAAACTGAAGAAGTCAACATCAGCCGTTGATCAAAAGTGATTATGAAACCACATTCTAGGAAGAAATTAGAAGTGACAAACTCAGAAGTAGCATGATACGTGCTGTTGTTTTTACCTGGGTGGTTTGCATAGTTTAAACCCAATTCCTCTGGTTAGAATTTATCATGACTCTGTTCTGAAAGAGCCTTATTTACTACTTTTTAATTCTTTGATTATGGAAGCATTTAGATTTTTGTTAATTTTAAAATGAACTGTTTTATCCTTTCGATGTCATTAGAAATGCATTTTTCTCTATCTCAGTGATAGCATTGACTAATAGGCAATTGTAGCTCTATATCAGTAGTTGCCTTGACTAATAAACAATTGTAGCTATTAATGTTATGACATTCCACTTATGATGGTACATACAGAATTAACAGATTTCTCCAAATTATTCCAAATTTTAACTTTACTTATTCTCTGTATCCCTTTGTTCTATACATGCTTATTTGCAAAATGTCTACTGTATTATTCTATTTCCATGTTTATTTATTCTTTTACAAAGCTGTGTGACTATATG
>VZQC01001686.1:366925-509216 GCA_009823505.1 Rhizomys pruinosus
ATACATATATATTTAAATAAGCTTATAAAATAATGTATTTCCCCATGTCTTTTATTAAATAATGTTTGAATTATAAGGAGTAGAGACTTACTCTCTAATTTGTACATGAGAACATTGCCATTAAAAACAATAATTATTACACATTACAATAATTATTATAATTATAGCCAAGATCAAAATGCTTAGATTAAATGTGAAGAAAATGGTTGGAGGTAGACAATGTACCAATTCTTTTCAAATGAGATTTTGTACAACTAGTTATTTCTGCACTTGCACATGTATCTCTGCCCATGTATGGGGATGCTTGCCTATAGTCTCCAAATTTATGAGATGGACAAGGGAGGATCAGTTTAGTGCCAGTATTAGCAACATTGTGAGTTTGAGGCTGGTTTCGGTTACATGAGACCTTGTCTCAAAAAGAATGTAAAAAAAGAAAGTTGCTATTTTTTCCTTATTTTAGTAATGTGAAAAGAAGTAATAACTTCTATTCATATTAAGGTTCAAACATAAAAGAAATATGAAGTATCTTAGACCTTTATCAGCTTTAAAGTTCCCTTAATATAATAGAAATGGTTCTGTGCCACAAGTTTCTTTAACATGACAAAAGTGCATGCCATCCTCAAAGCGTCCTTTCCAATTTGGAACTATGTAATTTTTTAAAGTGCAATTGAATTGCTCAAAGTTAGTAGATTATTCAATTCACATTGTTTCTAGAAGTAATTTGTGCTACTCTTCACTTTTTAAGGTGACATTTGAATTTAAGAAACCATTAAATTCATGCTGACATTTGAATAAAAATCATTTCGTATTTTGTGGTAACTCTATCCTTTTGATCATGCTTATCACAGACAATAAGCTTTCCATTGTAACTACATCTGCATAATGACCTGGTCTTTTAAAAGGCCGACTTGCTATTTGTATTTTTAAACACATCCACAAGATCCTCCATCTGTACTTACCTTAATTCATTCTACTCAGGCTACTCGGAAGAGGTCACAATTAATGCTTTCAAACCAACAAGACTTGGTGACATTTCCTTACATGATTACCAGTAGGTACTTTATAATATTATACTTTCTTTGAAGATGTAAGCTGTAGCCATGAAACAAAAATTATTCCATGTTGTTGGTATCTGTAATATCTAAAATATATGCTAAATACAATATGATATAAAGAAATGGCATGTATTTGCAAATTCTATAGCTCTAATACAATATATATTACTTATCTCTGTTCCATATTAACTAGATATACTATTTATATTGTATATTGTATATTAGACATATATGACACACATTGAGAGAACTTATACCCTAGTATAAGAGACAGACATTGCATACTTAGGAAAAATCTCAATAGATTATATGTAGATACACATATGATAGATGATAGATAGATGATAGATGTTTGATAGATATATGATATATAGACAGATAGATAGATGATGGATCCATATATACATAAATATGTGGATTGATGATAGATGATAGATAGATAGATAGATAGATAGATAGATAGATAGATAGATAGATAACTAGATAGAAACATACAAGCATACATAGCTACATGGAGAGTGATGAATATTCCAAAGATAAAATCAACCAAAGGTGAAGAATACAGCTACATAGAATGATCTGAAAAGCATTTCTGTGGAGGTTACTAGCTCTGAATTAAAGAATAAGAGGATGTTACTTATTAACAGAGAATTAAAGAATCAGAGGAAGACACATATTCAAGATAATATTAGATGATATCATAAGGAATAGAATGACATATTTGAAAATCTCATAATAGGAAAATATGCCTGAGTGAACATACATATGTCTGAGAGAACAGAAGATTGTAAATCAAAGTAGAAAAATTATGAAGCTCCAAAAGCAGCCGTGAGCCATTTGTTTTCAGCTTGTTGCTATGTTAAGTTTTCTAGAATTTATTAAAAAGTTACGAAAGAAAAGCCAGGTGTGGTGATGCACACCTTTAATCCAAGCACTTGGGAGGCAGAGGTAGGCAGATCTCTGTGAGTTCAAGGCCAGCCTGGTCTACAGAGCAAGCTCCAGGCCAGGTGGGAGGAAAGGGAGACCGTCTCAGACCAAAAAATATACAGATTCAATGCAATCCCAATTAAAATCCCCATGAGTTTCTTCACAGACTTGGAAAAAAATCCTTAAATTCATATGGAAAAACAAAAGACCCTGAATAGCTAAGGAAACCTTGAGCAAAAAATGCAATACAGGGAGGATCACCTTACCAGACTTCAAGCTATATTACAGGGCTATAGGCATAAAGACAGCCTGGTACTGGCACAAAAACAGACCCATTGACCAAAGAAACAAAATTGAAGATCCAAACTTGAGCTCATACAATTTCAGCCACCTCATATTTGACAAAGGGGCCAAAAATGCTCATTGGAGGAAAGATAGAATCTTCAGCAAATGGTGCTGGCAAAACTGGATCACCATTTCTAGAAGAACAAAATTAAACCCCTACCTCCCACCCTGTACAAAAATCAACTTCAAATAGATCAAATATCTCAACGTGAAACCTCAAACTCTGAAGGTGATAGAAGAAAAAGCTGGTAGCTATCTACAAAACATAGGAGTAGGGAGAGACTTTCTAAATCAAACAGTAGCCACACAGGAAATAAGGTCAACAGCTGACAAGTGAGACCTCATCTAACTCAAAAGCTTCTGTACGGCAAAAGAAACAATCAAGGAAGTGAAGATAAAACCCACAGAGTGTGAGGCAACCTGCACCAGTGATACATCTGACAGAGCATTAACATCCAGAATATATAAACTACTCAAAAAACAAATGACTCACTCAAAAGATGGAGTAAAGAGCTGAATAGAGACTTCACCAGTGAGGAAGTAAAGATGGCTGAGAAACAGCTTAAAAAGTTTTCCACATCTTTAATAATTGAGGAGATGCAAATTAAAACCACTCTAAAATCATCTTACTCTGATAAGACTGGCTAAGATCAAGAAAACAAAAGACACCAAATGCTGGAGAGGTTGTGGGAAAAGGGAACACTCATCTACTGCTGGTGGGAATATAAACTTGTACAACCACTATGGAAAGCAGTGTGGAGAACTCTTAAAAAATTCAAAATGAGCCAGGCATGGTGGAACGCCTTTAATTGTAGCACTCTGGAGGGAGAAATAGGTGGATCTCTGTGAGTTCAAGGCCAGCCTGGTGTACAGAATGAGTTCCAGGACAGCCAGGGCTATAGGAAGACTCTATCTCAAGAAAAGACAAAAAATAAATAAATAAAATAAATAAATAAATATTAAACAAAATCTCAAAATGAGCTTACCACCTGACCCACCCATACCATCCCTGTGTATATACCCACAAAACTCATCCTACTACAAAGATACATGCACATCTATGCTTATTGCAGCTATCTTTACAATAGCCAAGAGCTGGAACCAACCCAAATGCCCCTCAACAGACAAGTGGATAACAAAAATGTGGTATATCTACACAATGGAATTCTATGCAGCAGTAAAGAAAGATGACATCATGAACTTTGCAGGTAAATGGATGGAACTAGAAGCCATCATGCTAAGTGAAGTAACACAGCCCCCCCCAAAAAAATGGGGAATGGTTTCCCTCATTTGTGGATGCTAGTACCAAATTCCCCTATTGAAAGGCAAGCTGAACAATGTAATTGTTATATTTCTTTCTATTTTAAAGCAACTGTGATGTTATAATATGAATTTCTTAATGTGCCACAGAATTAACTTACCACTTACTTTCAGACATGGTAATTAATGTATATGTGTGGAAGGTATATATGCATATTTTAGAGTAATATAAAATTAAAGGGGAAAATGTGTACTCCTAAACATATATTGGATTTAACATACAGTTTATTCCTGGAGGACATAATTCTAGTGCATATATGACCTTTGTATAGGCATGTTTTGGAGCAGTAGAATTGGGAGGGAGCCACAACAACATAATGACTGGGAAAAAGAATGGACTGATAGAGTTAAATTCTGCCCCAAACAATAAACCTTTGCCAAGTAAAACTTTAAAAATACTGAGAGAAACATACCAGACATGTAAGGCAAAATGCAGGAACTGGGGTGGGGTGGCGGGGAAGGGAAAGGGGAATATGTCTAAATTGAACTGAAAAATTAATGTATGAAATACACAAANCATGAGCTGTGTGGTTTTGGGCACTACTGCTCACAAATTGGTTTTACATGAAGGATGCTTGTACTCACAAATTATCACTTATTGTTAAAAAAATGAAAACTAAACAAAACAAAACAGAAAGATGCAGAAAAGTTAAGGCAGAATGCATGATCTGGGAGGGGTAGGGGTGGGGTGGGGGGAAGGGAAGGAGATATATGCCTGAACTGAATTGGAAAATGATGTATGAAATACACAAAACATCAATAAAAATAAAAATAAAAAAAGACTGAGAGAAAGATACAGGACATGTATGGCAGAATGCAGGAACTGGAGTGGGGTCGTCAGGAGGAAAAAGGGAATATCTCTAAATTGATCTGAAAAATGATGTATGAAATACACAAAATGCCAATAAAAGTATATATATTTTTTGGTCTTTTTGAGGCAGGGTCTCCCTGTAGCCCCAGCTGTCCTGGAACTTACTCTGTAGATCAGGCTCACTTTGAACTCACAAAGATCCGCCTGCCTCTGCCTCCCAAGTGCTAACATTAAAGGCGTGCGCCACCACGCCCAGCTTAAAAGTATTATATTCTAAAGAGACAAAAAGTTACAAAGGAAATAATGAAAATATTTTTGGAGGGTAAGAAATGAAATTGGTGTTTTGACGCTATAGGGATTGAAATGGGAAAAAAAACAGTGAAAATTTCAAGTGAGTTTAGGAAAGAAGTAAGTGATAATAATTTAAACAATGATTATACCAGTAAGAATAATAAATAATGTATGAATATGGATTTTGAAGGAGACATATACAAAACCATTGCTATAAGTACAATCTGTAAAGAAACACTAAAAACCTCATATACTAATTGAAGGGGAAATGGATGAAGTAATATTTGATCAAGCCATACAAAATTATAGAGAAAATAAATGAAGGAACTACAACTTATATAGAAAATAATATAAGTTGGTCTTCTTTAAGGATGTGACATTAGACAAGCTGAACAGGCTCGAGTGGATGAACTCACAACTTACACCAAGGGACATCTGGATACACTTGATTGGATAGGCTTTAACATATATGACAGAATTAAATCCTGTGGTGGACTATAAGGGGTTGCAGGTAGAGAAGAGGGTCTAAATATGATTAAGACATATTGTAGGAAATGGACAAAATTTCAACAAAAATACACATTAAAAAGAAAATAATATAGAAAACTAATACAGAAATAAAGTTAATAAAATTTGTAATATAATGTTAGAAAAAAAAAATTTTCAGAAGCCTACACACTGACCCAAGCATGGTGGCACACACCTTTCATCTCAGCATTTGGGAGGCAGAGGCAGGCAGATCAAGACCAGCCTGGTCTACACAGTGAGTTCCAGCCAGACTGGGGTTAGGGAGACCTTGTCAAAATACAAACAATAGGGCTGCAGAGATGGCCTAGCGGTTAAGAGCGCCGACCAGTCTTACAGAGAACCCGGGTTCGATCCCCAGGACCCACATGGCAGCTGAGAACCGTCTGAAACTCCAATTCCAGGAGAACTCCAATTCCAGGGGAATCCGACATCGTCTTCTGACCTCCATGGCATTGCACAACACGGGTGCACAAACTTACATGCAGACAGTACATTCAAACACACATAGAAATAAATTTAAAAAATTGTTTAAAAAATACAAACAATAAAACAACCAATATATTATTTTTCTGTTTGTGTTTATATGTAATATGTTATTCACAAAATGTGGCTTGTTTGTTTTTGTTTTTTTTTTGTGTGTGGTCTTTTTGAGACAGGGTCTCCCTTTAGTCCCAGCTGGCCTGGAGCTCGCTATGAAGGCCAGGCTGGCCTTGAACTCACAGAGATCCGCCTGCCTCTGCCTCCTGAGTGCTAGGATTAAAGGTGTGCGCCACCACTCCCGGCTTACAAAATGTGTTTTAAAAAGAAAGGTTAAGGGCGCCGACCGCTCTTGCAGAGGACCCGCCGGGTTCGGTCCCCAGCACCCACATGGCGGCCGAGAGCCGTCTGAAACTCCAATTCCAGGAGAACTCCAGTTCCAGGGGAATCTGAGACCCTCTTCTGACCTCCGCGGCATTGCACGACACGGGTGCACAGACTTGCATGCAGACAGTACATTCATACACATACAGAAATACGCCTGAACTGAATTGGAAAATGATGTATGAAATACACAAAGCATCAATAAAAAAAATTAATTAATAAAAAAATGAAAACAAAACAAAAAAAAAGAAAAAAAAGAAATAAATAAAAATTAATAAAAAAAAATAAAAAAAAAAGAAAGGAAATAGCTTACCACCTGACCCAATCATACCACTCCTGGGTATATACACCAAAGACTCATCCTACCACAAAGATATATGCACATCCATGTTTATTGCAGCTCTCTTCACAATAGCCAAGAGCTGGAACCAACCCAAATGCCCCTCAACAGATGAGTGGATGACAAAAATGTGGTACATCTACACAATGGAGTACTATTCAGCAGTAAAGAAGGATGGCATTATGAACTTTGCAGGTAAATGGACGGAGCTCAAAGCCATTATGCTGAGTGAGGTGACACGGTCCCAGAAAGACAAATGGAGAATGGTTTCCCTCATTTGTGGATGCTAACACCAAATCCCCCAAATGAAAGGCAAGCTGAATGACAGTATGGTTATATTTTTGTTTATCTGAAAGCAACTATATTGTTATAATGTGACTCTCTCAATGGGCTCTAGAATCCACCCACCAATTATTTTCAGACTCTGTAATTACTGCATATGGGTAGAGAGTATGTATCCATATTTTAGAATAATATAAAATTAATGGAGGAAAATGTGAATTCCCAAGCATAAAAAAAGACTGAAAGATGCAGGACAATTATGGCAGAATGCATGATCTGGGATGGGATGGGGTGGGGTCGGGGGAAGGGATAGGGGAATATGCCTGAACAGAAATGAAAAAATGATGTATGAAATACATAAAACATCAACAAAAAAATGAAAAAAAAATACAAATTGCCTATAAAAAAAGAGAGGAAACAGTAGATGATACAGTGAGGATATTGGTTCTGTGTGACACAGAGACAGAGGAATATAGCAGGATAGACTTGCATAAATTATTCTTAATATCCATTTAAAAGGTTGAGTGTTGAGTTGACAGTTACTCAAATTGGGGTAAGAGGTCTGACATCAAATGGCAGAATAGGAAGGTCAACCCTCATTCTTCCAAAGAAACACTAGTTTAGCAATAATATAACATGAGATCTAAAATAACATCATGACATTTTATAATCCAATTATGGTGTTACAGTGTTCCGGAAATGCAAACTGACACCACCAAAAGAGGCAATGCTGACCTTTGATTTCTGTCTTGTGGGGAATGTATTAGATTCTTTTCTCAACCATGTGACAGAACCAAGTTAAGTGTGGCAGGTTTGTTTTATCCTGCCTGTATTTTCAGAGTGTTCAGTCCATATCACCACGGATCTTGTTTCTGGGCCTGTGGTAATGCAGAATGTCATAACAAGAGAAGAATGTAACAGGAGCTGTTTGCCTCATGACAAATAGGAAGCAAGGAGTAAGAGATAATAACCTGGTACCAAGAATAACCTTCAAAGGCATATACCCTGTAACCTACTTCCTCCAGCTAAGCCCTGTCTCCTAAAGTTTCCATCATTTCCCAAAATAGCACCACCAATGCATGCGCCTATGTGGGGCATTTGACATTCTAATGATTACAGGGAGAAAAACTTGATTTTTGCTTTCAATGTCACTGGGCTCTGAGAGTATTGCTGGAAGAGTTAGTTCTGTGTCAACTCACCCAGATTATTAATAATGTTATCATTAACTGCAGGTCTAGAGGCATATAAGAACAAAGAAAAGGCTGGGCATGGTCGCCCAGGCCTTTAATCCTAACACTTGGGAGGCAGAAGCAAAAGGATCTCTGGTGAGTTCAAGGCCAACCTGGTCTACATAGTAAGTTCCCGGACAGCTGAAGCTACAGGGAGATCCTGTCTCAAAAATAAATAAATAAATAAATAAATAAATAAATAAATAGGAACAAAGAAAAGGAGACAACAGCTTATTGTAGCTAGCATGTCTCCATGAAGTTGAGGAAAGGTGAGGGATCTGAGAACACTCCCTAAGGAGGGTTCAGGAAAATGGATTTGCAGTGCAGTACTGACAGAACAATCAGAATAGGAGATCTCCTGAGCCCAGCGGCAGGAAGAGGGGAAGACAGGTAGGAACTGGGTGCCTTGGCGAGCTGATTGCTGATCGTTTGGTCCTGCTGTCTTTGGTTTGATTGGCCTTTGTGGCTGTGAGGTTGGAGTTATCCCCCCAGCTGGGATTAAAGGTGTGGTCTTTGGCTTGATTAGATCTAGTGGCTGTGGGGGCGGAGTTATCCTCCCAGCCGGTATTAAAGGCACGCTTGTGTGACTCTTGAGATTTGAGATCTCTTGAGCCCAGCGGCAGGAAGAGGGGAAGACAGGTAGGAACTGGGTGCCTTGGCGAGCTGATTGCTGATCGTTTGGTCCTGCTGTCTTTGGTTTGATTGGCCTTTGTGGCTGTGAGGTTGGAGTTATCCCCCCAGCTGGGATTAAAGGTGTGGTCTTTGGCTTGATTAGATCTAGTGGCTGTGGGGGCGGAGTTATCCTCCCAGCCGGTATTAAAGGCACGCTTGTGTGACTCTTGAGATTTGAGATCTCTTGAGCCCAGCGGCAGGAAGAGGGGAAGACAGGTAGGAACTGGGTGCCTTGGCGAGCTGATTGCTGATCGTTTGGTCCTGCTGTCTTTGGTTTGATTGGCCTTTGTGGCTGTGAGGTTGGAGTTATCCCCCCAGCTGGGATTAAAGGTGTGGTCTTTGGCTTGATTAGATCTAGTGGCTGTGGGGGCGGAGTTATCCTCCCAGCCGGTATTAAAGGCACGCTTGTGTGACTCTTGAGATTTGAGATCTCTTGAGCCCAGCGGCAGGAAGAGGGGAAGACAGGTAGGAACTGGGTGCCTTGGCGAGCTGATTGCTGATCGTTTGGTCCTGCTGTCTTTGGTTTGATTGGCCTTTGTGGCTGTGAGGTTGGAGTTATCCCCCCAGCTGGGATTAAAGGTGTGGTCTTTGGCTTGATTAGATCTAGTGGCTGTGGGGGCGGAGTTATCCTCCCAGCCGGTATTAAAGGCACGCTTGTGTGACTCTTGAGATTTGAGATCTCTTGAGCCCAGCGGCAGGAAGAGGGGAAGACAGGTAGGAACTGGGTGCCTTGGCGAGCTGATTGCTGATCGTTTGGTCCTGCTGTCTTTGGTTTGATTGGCCTTTGTGGCTGTGAGGTTGGAGTTATCCCCCCAGCTGGGATTAAAGGTGTGGTCTTTGGCTTGATTAGATCTAGTGGCTGTGGGGGCGGAGTTATCCTCCCAGCCGGTATTAAAGGCACGCTTGTGTGACTCTTGAGATTTGAGATCTCTTGAGCCCAGCGGCAGGAAGAGGGGAAGACAGGTAGGAACTGGGTGCCTTGGCGAGCTGATTGCTGATCGTTTGGTCCTGCTGTCTTTGGTTTGATTGGCCTTTGTGGCTGTGAGGTTGGAGTTATCCCCCCAGCTGGGATTAAAGGTGTGGTCTTTGGCTTGATTAGATCTAGTGGCTGTGGGGGCGGAGTTATCCTCCCAGCCGGTATTAAAGGCACGCTTGTGTGACTCTTGAGATTTGAGATCTCTTGAGCCCAGCGGCAGGAAGAGGGGAAGACAGGTAGGAACTGGGTGCCTTGGCGAGCTGATTGCTGATCGTTTGGTCCTGCTGTCTTTGGTTTGATTGGCCTTTGTGGCTGTGAGGTTGGAGTTATCCCCCCAGCTGGGATTAAAGGTGTGGTCTTTGGCTTGATTAGATCTAGTGGCTGTGGGGGCGGAGTTATCCTCCCAGCCGGTATTAAAGGCACGCTTGTGTGACTCTTGAGATTTGAGATCTCTTGAGCCCAGCGGCAGGAAGAGGGGAAGACAGGTAGGAACTGGGTGCCTTGGCGAGCTGATTGCTGATCGTTTGGTCCTGCTGTCTTTGGTTTGATTGGCCTTTGTGGCTGTGAGGTTGGAGTTATCCCCCCAGCTGGGATTAAAGGTGTGGTCTTTGGCTTGATTAGATCTAGTGGCTGTGGGGGCGGAGTTATCCTCCCAGCCGGTATTAAAGGCACGCTTGTGTGACTCTTGAGATTTGAGATCTCTTGAGCCCAGCGGCAGGAAGAGGGGAAGACAGGTAGGAACTGGGTGCCTTGGCGAGCTGATTGCTGATCGTTTGGTCCTGCTGTCTTTGGTTTGATTGGCCTTTGTGGCTGTGAGGTTGGAGTTATCCCCCCAGCTGGGATTAAAGGTGTGGTCTTTGGCTTGATTAGATCTAGTGGCTGTGGGGGCGGAGTTATCCTCCCAGCCGGTATTAAAGGCACGCTTGTGTGACTCTTGAGATTTGAGATCTCTTGAGCCCAGCGGCAGGAAGAGGGGAAGACAGGTAGGAACTGGGTGCCTTGGCGAGCTGATTGCTGATCGTTTGGTCCTGCTGTCTTTGGTTTGATTGGCCTTTGTGGCTGTGAGGTTGGAGTTATCCCCCCAGCTGGGATTAAAGGTGTGGTCTTTGGCTTGATTAGATCTAGTGGCTGTGGGGGCGGAGTTATCCTCCCAGCCGGTATTAAAGGCACGCTTGTGTGACTCTTGAGATTTGAGATCTCTTGAGCCCAGCGGCAGGAAGAGGGGAAGACAGGTAGGAACTGGGTGCCTTGGCGAGCTGATTGCTGATCGTTTGGTCCTGCTGTCTTTGGTTTGATTGGCCTTTGTGGCTGTGAGGTTGGAGTTATCCCCCCAGCTGGGATTAAAGGTGTGGTCTTTGGCTTGATTAGATCTAGTGGCTGTGGGGGCGGAGTTATCCTCCCAGCCGGTATTAAAGGCACGCTTGTGTGACTCTTGAGATTTGAGATCTCTTGAGCCCAGCGGCAGGAAGAGGGGAAGACAGGTAGGAACTGGGTGCCTTGGCGAGCTGATTGCTGATCGTTTGGTCCTGCTGTCTTTGGTTTGATTGGCCTTTGTGGCTGTGAGGTTGGAGTTATCCCCCCAGCTGGGATTAAAGGTGTGGTCTTTGGCTTGATTAGATCTAGTGGCTGTGGGGGCGGAGTTATCCTCCCAGCCGGTATTAAAGGCACGCTTGTGTGACTCTTGAGATTTGAGATCTCTTGAGCCCAGCGGCAGGAAGAGGGGAAGACAGGTAGGAACTGGGTGCCTTGGCGAGCTGATTGCTGATCGTTTGGTCCTGCTGTCTTTGGTTTGATTGGCCTTTGTGGCTGTGAGGTTGGAGTTATCCCCCCAGCTGGGATTAAAGGTGTGGTCTTTGGCTTGATTAGATCTAGTGGCTGTGGGGGCGGAGTTATCCTCCCAGCCGGTATTAAAGGCACGCTTGTGTGACTCTTGAGATTTGAGATCTCTTGAGCCCAGCGGCAGGAAGAGGGGAAGACAGGTAGGAACTGGGTGCCTTGGCGAGCTGATTGCTGATCGTTTGGTCCTGCTGTCTTTGGTTTGATTGGCCTTTGTGGCTGTGAGGTTGGAGTTATCCCCCCAGCTGGGATTAAAGGTGTGGTCTTTGGCTTGATTAGATCTAGTGGCTGTGGGGGCGGAGTTATCCTCCCAGCCGGTATTAAAGGCACGCTTGTGTGACTCTTGAGATTTGAGATCTCTTGAGCCCAGCGGCAGGAAGAGGGGAAGACAGGTAGGAACTGGGTGCCTTGGCGAGCTGATTGCTGATCGTTTGGTCCTGCTGTCTTTGGTTTGATTGGCCTTTGTGGCTGTGAGGTTGGAGTTATCCCCCCAGCTGGGATTAAAGGTGTGGTCTTTGGCTTGATTAGATCTAGTGGCTGTGGGGGCGGAGTTATCCTCCCAGCCGGTATTAAAGGCACGCTTGTGTGACTCTTGAGATTTGAGATCTCTTGAGCCCAGCGGCAGGAAGAGGGGAAGACAGGTAGGAACTGGGTGCCTTGGCGAGCTGATTGCTGATCGTTTGGTCCTGCTGTCTTTGGTTTGATTGGCCTTTGTGGCTGTGAGGTTGGAGTTATCCCCCCAGCTGGGATTAAAGGTGTGGTCTTTGGCTTGATTAGATCTAGTGGCTGTGGGGGCGGAGTTATCCTCCCAGCCGGTATTAAAGGCACGCTTGTGTGACTCTTGAGATTTGAGATCTCTTGAGCCCAGCGGCAGGAAGAGGGGAAGACAGGTAGGAACTGGGTGCCTTGGCGAGCTGATTGCTGATCGTTTGGTCCTGCTGTCTTTGGTTTGATTGGCCTTTGTGGCTGTGAGGTTGGAGTTATCCCCCCAGCTGGGATTAAAGGTGTGGTCTTTGGCTTGATTAGATCTAGTGGCTGTGGGGGCGGAGTTATCCTCCCAGCCGGTATTAAAGGCACGCTTGTGTGACTCTTGAGATTTGAGATCTCTTGAGCCCAGCGGCAGGAAGAGGGGAAGACAGGTAGGAACTGGGTGCCTTGGCGAGCTGATTGCTGATCGTTTGGTCCTGCTGTCTTTGGTTTGATTGGCCTTTGTGGCTGTGAGGTTGGAGTTATCCCCCCAGCTGGGATTAAAGGTGTGGTCTTTGGCTTGATTAGATCTAGTGGCTGTGGGGGCGGAGTTATCCTCCCAGCCGGTATTAAAGGCACGCTTGTGTGACTCTTGAGATTTGAGATCTCTTGAGCCCAGCGGCAGGAAGAGGGGAAGACAGGTAGGAACTGGGTGCCTTGGCGAGCTGATTGCTGATCGTTTGGTCCTGCTGTCTTTGGTTTGATTGGCCTTTGTGGCTGTGAGGTTGGAGTTATCCCCCCAGCTGGGATTAAAGGTGTGGTCTTTGGCTTGATTAGATCTAGTGGCTGTGGGGGCGGAGTTATCCTCCCAGCCGGTATTAAAGGCACGCTTGTGTGACTCTTGAGATTTGAGATCTCTTGAGCCCAGCGGCAGGAAGAGGGGAAGACAGGTAGGAACTGGGTGCCTTGGCGAGCTGATTGCTGATCGTTTGGTCCTGCTGTCTTTGGTTTGATTGGCCTTTGTGGCTGTGAGGTTGGAGTTATCCCCCCAGCTGGGATTAAAGGTGTGGTCTTTGGCTTGATTAGATCTAGTGGCTGTGGGGGCGGAGTTATCCTCCCAGCCGGTATTAAAGGCACGCTTGTGTGACTCTTGAGATTTGAGATCTCTTGAGCCCAGCGGCAGGAAGAGGGGAAGACAGGTAGGAACTGGGTGCCTTGGCGAGCTGATTGCTGATCGTTTGGTCCTGCTGTCTTTGGTTTGATTGGCCTTTGTGGCTGTGAGGTTGGAGTTATCCCCCCAGCTGGGATTAAAGGTGTGGTCTTTGGCTTGATTAGATCTAGTGGCTGTGGGGGCGGAGTTATCCTCCCAGCCGGTATTAAAGGCACGCTTGTGTGACTCTTGAGATTTGAGATCTCTTGAGCCCAGCGGCAGGAAGAGGGGAAGACAGGTAGGAACTGGGTGCCTTGGCGAGCTGATTGCTGATCGTTTGGTCCTGCTGTCTTTGGTTTGATTGGCCTTTGTGGCTGTGAGGTTGGAGTTATCCCCCCAGCTGGGATTAAAGGTGTGGTCTTTGGCTTGATTAGATCTAGTGGCTGTGGGGGCGGAGTTATCCTCCCAGCCGGTATTAAAGGCACGCTTGTGTGACTCTTGAGATTTGAGATCTCTTGAGCCCAGCGGCAGGAAGAGGGGAAGACAGGTAGGAACTGGGTGCCTTGGCGAGCTGATTGCTGATCGTTTGGTCCTGCTGTCTTTGGTTTGATTGGCCTTTGTGGCTGTGAGGTTGGAGTTATCCCCCCAGCTGGGATTAAAGGTGTGGTCTTTGGCTTGATTAGATCTAGTGGCTGTGGGGGCGGAGTTATCCTCCCAGCCGGTATTAAAGGCACGCTTGTGTGACTCTTGAGATTTGAGATCTCTTGAGCCCAGCGGCAGGAAGAGGGGAAGACAGGTAGGAACTGGGTGCCTTGGCGAGCTGATTGCTGATCGTTTGGTCCTGCTGTCTTTGGTTTGATTGGCCTTTGTGGCTGTGAGGTTGGAGTTATCCCCCCAGCTGGGATTAAAGGTGTGGTCTTTGGCTTGATTAGATCTAGTGGCTGTGGGGGCGGAGTTATCCTCCCAGCCGGTATTAAAGGCACGCTTGTGTGACTCTTGAGATTTGAGATCTCTTGAGCCCAGCGGCAGGAAGAGGGGAAGACAGGTAGGAACTGGGTGCCTTGGCGAGCTGATTGCTGATCGTTTGGTCCTGCTGTCTTTGGTTTGATTGGCCTTTGTGGCTGTGAGGTTGGAGTTATCCCCCCAGCTGGGATTAAAGGTGTGGTCTTTGGCTTGATTAGATCTAGTGGCTGTGGGGGCGGAGTTATCCTCCCAGCCGGTATTAAAGGCACGCTTGTGTGACTCTTGAGATTTGAGATCTCTTGAGCCCAGCGGCAGGAAGAGGGGAAGACAGGTAGGAACTGGGTGCCTTGGCGAGCTGATTGCTGATCGTTTGGTCCTGCTGTCTTTGGTTTGATTGGCCTTTGTGGCTGTGAGGTTGGAGTTATCCCCCCAGCTGGGATTAAAGGTGTGGTCTTTGGCTTGATTAGATCTAGTGGCTGTGGGGGCGGAGTTATCCTCCCAGCCGGTATTAAAGGCACGCTTGTGTGACTCTTGAGATTTGAGATCTCTTGAGCCCAGNGACATCCAACTTGTGGACTGAGCTATACTGGGGTTTCCACTTCTTCAGAGTATAGACTGCCATAGTTGGACTACCCAGGCTGTATCATGGAGACCAGTACAGGAAGATCAAGACAGGACGCAGTGCTTATTGGACCTCATTTGGTGACCATGGAAAGGGAAAACCCCAGTGTGGAACACAAGGGCAGAGATGATGGTGGTTTTGGCTTGCCAAGGAGGAGACTTCAAACGTGACATCGTTTAGCCTAATTAAAAAAAATCATAAGCTGAAGATTCTAAAATCTACGATATATGTGGCATGCACATGTGCTTATTTTGGAATGATGCATATTGGAAGGAATAACAACAACAGAAAAGACTGTGTCAAAGAACTGACTGAAACAGTGAACTAAATAGTAAATGTCTGCAATGAGAATTCTGAAAGAGACTGAGAAAAAGATGAAAAACATGTTTGGCAGAATGCATGAGCTCTGGTGGAGTTGGGGGGTGGAAGGGGGCACAGGTCTAGGTTTGATGTGTAATGTAATTTTGTATGAAATGCAACAGAGCTGCAATAAAACATTGGCTTTGAAAAAAAATAAAAAATAAAAAATAAAAAAAAGAATATTGTGGGTAAAGCTAAGAACAAGGAAAAGAAGTAGAAAACTTGATTCATGCAGCACAACTTAGCAAATGCAAAGTTTCTCCAAAGAGAAACAGAAGAAACAGAGAAGAGTGGACTATGTATCCATCACAGACTTGAGTCTGTGGTTCAGATGTCAGCAAGGAATATTAAAATATATTCTTTCAACTGAAATAAAAGAAAGCTTAAAAAACATTAAAAACATACAAAAGTATTATACTCAATAGTGAAAAACTGAAAACGTTTCCTCTAAGATCAGGAACAAAACAAGGATGGACACCTGAAACCTTTTTATTTAATGTAGTACTGGAAGAATAAAGAAATAAGGTATTATTAATAAATACAAATATATAATAAATTTAAGTACTAATTTTTTCTGTTGATACATCTCCTAATTGCACAAACATACACACACACATACACACACACACACACACACACACACCACTTAGCAGTGAGTGATAAATTCAGTCATGTTGCAGTATACAAAATCATGACACAAGACACAAAAATCAGTTGTTTCAACTTAAAAAGTGTTCAACATCATTAATAATTAAGGAAATGCAAATTCAAATCACACTAAAGTATTATTTCACTCCAATAAGACTAGCCAAGATCAAGAAAACAAAAGACACCAAATGCTGGAGAGGTTGTGGGGAAAGGGGAACACTCATCCACTGCTGGTGAGAATGTAAACTGGTACAACCACTGTGCAAAGCAGTGTGGAGAACCCTTTAAAAACTCAAAATGAGCCTACCACCTGACCCAGCCATACCACTCCTGGGTATATACCCACAAGACGCACCCTACCTCAAAGATACATGCACATGCACAGCTATGTTTATTGCAGCTCTCTTCACAAAAGCAAAGAGCTGGAACCAAACCAAATGCCCCTCAACTGATGACTGGATAACAAAAATGTGGTACATCTAGACAATGGAGTTCTATGCAGCAGTAAAGAAACATGACATCATGAGCTTTCCTGGTAAATGGATGGAAATCGAAGCAATTGTACTAAGTGGAGTAATACAGTCCCAGAAAAAAAAAGGCAAATGGTTTCCCTCATTTGTGGATGCTAACACCAAATGCCCAGTTGGCAGGCAAACTGAGCAACTTTATTATTATATTTCATTGTATCTGAAAGCAACTGTGCTATTACAATGTGAATCTATAAATGGGCTCTAGAATTGTCCAACTTATACTCACACATTGTAATTACGATATGTAGATGGAGGATATGTAGTCATATTCTAAAAAAAGAATGTAAAGTTACATGACTTTATACCTGCATGAACATTTACTGTTAAAATGTGAATCTCTAAATGTGTTTAGGAATCAACCTATAGTTTATTTTCAGAATTTTTAATTTTTACTTATGTATGGAGTGTATATATGCATATTTTGGAATAATATAAAATAAATCAATCGTAATACTGTACGCTAACAAACAATAGCTATTTATTTCCCAGATTTCCAGTCACTCTCTGGTTGCTGTGCCTGTCGAGGATGTGATTACTAGGCTTTCTGCTCACACCACCTCTGCCATTATGCCTCACCCACCATTACAGAGTCTAGTCTTCTAAACCATTAACCAAGGAAATTCTCCCTTTAATAAGTTGTCTTGATCATGGTGTTTGATTACAACAACAGAAAAAGAAACTAAAACAATGCTTATCATACACCATAACACAAAAATCAATTCAAAATATTTATAAAAAGTTAAACATTTAATACCTTAACCCATAAAAATTCTAGAAGGAAAAATATGGGGAAAATATCATGACATCAGTCTTCACAATGATTTCTTAGTTATAATTCCAGAAACATAAGAAACAAAAGCAAAAGTAGATGAATTTGATTATGTCAATTTAAAGACAATCTACTCAACAAAGGAAACAACAGAGTGAGAAAAACTTATATAACAAGAGAAAACACTTTCAAAATAAGTTTTCTGATATTATTGTGTATATATATATACATCATATGCAATATGTATACATATATATAGCATATGGTGTATATATACATGTATATGAATATGTGGAATATATATATATATATATATATATATATATGAAAATCCTAAAGTCCACAACACAAACAGAAATGACTTAATTGAAAAGTAGCCAAAATTGAAGTTAGTTTAAGATGGTGAAAAAATACATAAAAATATACACAATATCGTTACTCATTGGGCGACCCCAAAACAAAACTACAATGAAATGTCACCTCATACCTGTGAAAATTATTAGGATTCAAGGAAGAATTGAAGGACTAGGAAGATGGCTCCACCCATAATGTGCTTGCTGTGTAAACATGAGGATTAGAGTTCAGAAGCACAGCACCCACATAAGAGTCCAGCAAGCAGTGGTGACCTACCTTTAATGCCAGCGTTTGTGAAGCAGTTACAGAAGACCTCTGTAACAAGCTGCTAGCTGAACTCCCTGAATTTGAAGCTCTGAGCTCAGCAGAAGACCATGGCTCAGGAACTAATTTGGAGAGCCACCAAGGAAGAGGCAAAACATCACCTTCTGGCCTCCATATACATGCATGTAGACATTCACCTATATGCATATGAACATGAATACACAAACCACATAAGTGCAGAAAACCAGGAAACAATATGAGCTGGTGATGATGTGGAGAAATTTCAATATTTATGTATCATTCATGGAAATTTAAATGGTACAACTACTACAGAAAAGAGTACGCAGTTTCTTCTCCAATTCAAGCATTAAAACTGCCGTAAAATCCATCATTCTCATTTCTGGGTATATGTCCAAAATAATTGAGATCAGAATCTCAAAGATATACCTGAATTTCCAATTTTATTGTAGCATCGTTCAAAATAGCCAAGATACAGAAGAAGTCAAAAACTCAATCAAAGAATGAATGGATAATAAAATGTAGGTCTAGAAAGATCACTCAACAGCTAAAGAAAGCTAATTACCTGTGTTAAATCCCAGAGACTCACATGATAGAAGAAGAAACCCAACCTTTGCAAGTTGTCAGTGACCTTTACATGCACAGTCACATACCCTCACCTAAAAAGGAAGAAAATGCGTCCATATGTAACAAAGTAGAAAAAAAGAAAAAACCGGACAATAGTATCCTAAGTGAATTTAGTCACAGAAGGACGTGTACCATATCATTCCATTTCTGAGGCTATCCCTATATTCAGAGCCAGAAGGAGAACACAGAAGAGCAGTTGGATTAATAAATGAGACATTTCAAGGTGAGTAAGTTCTAGAGATCTTCTGTACAACATACTGGTTATTGCTAACAATAATATATTAGACAATTAAAATTTATTTAGAGGGTAGATGTCTTTACATGTTCTCATAACAGTTTACAAATGTGTATTATAGCCGGGCGTGGTGGCGCACGCCTTTAATCCTAGCACTCAGGAGGCAGAGGCAGGCGGATCTTTTTGAGTTCAAGGCCAGCCTGGTCTACAGAGCCAGTGCCAGGACAGCTGGGGCTACAGGGAGACCCTGTCTCGAAAAGATAAATAAATAAATGTTATAAATAAGTAAATAAATGAAACATTCATGTTCCAATTATCTCAGTTTGTCATGAATGAAATTTATTTGGATAATTTTTTGTGCTTGGAAATTTTTAAAAATCAATGCATGGATTAGTGGTATATGACTGTGTTAGAAACCACAAGATGATATAAAATAAAAATGTATAGAATCCAAGAACCAGCTCACATTTCTAGAAGTGATTGCAATTTCCTGAGAGAGGAGAAAAGCAGATGAGGAGCACATTTGGCCTTTGTGGATATCTTAGCCATGCTGGTATTGTGGGAGAAAAAAACAATAGGTAAATATAGACATCTGGGTCTCAGAATAGCTGTGGCAACCAGAGATACCCATTTGGAAACAATCAAAACCTATATTTGATGTGAAGCCATGGAAAGGAATGTGTCACTTAACCAAAACCAAAAAATCTAGGGAGAATAGGATGTTCACACCAAATTCTGGAGAATGACAACACATAGCCCTCTAGTAGAGGAGAATCCGCTTGCAAAGAAGACTTAAAAATACACCAAGAAGGAGTCAGACGTGGTGAAGCTCGCCTTTAATTCCAGCACTCAGAGGCAGAGGCAGGTGGATCTCTGTGAGCCTAAAGCCAGCCTGGTCTACATAGTGAGTTCCAGAACAGTTGGGACTATAGGGGAACCCTGTCTTAAAAAGACCAAAAAACAAAAATACATGAAGAAGGAAAAGTTCGTGAAGGATGTGATGACAAAAAACATCTAAAATTTTTCAAGGAAGTATGAATAATCCACTGAATGAAATTGCTAACAATTTTCATAAAAGAAAGTTTCCTAACTGAAAATTTAGAGATCAGGGAAGTCTTTAGGAAGAACTAGTTAAATTTGAACAATGAGGATATATCTGTCAGACTATACTGAGTGGGAATTAGAAGTGAAGACAAGTAGGTGAAGACAGTTCTTTGAGTGTGCTCAGTGACATGAATGACAATACTTTAGAAGTGCTAAGTTCTTTCCAGCTTACATTACTGCTTAATCTTCACACACACACACACACACACACACACACAAAAAAAAAAAAAAAAAAACAGTCTCCACCTATATGCTGCTTCAACAATTTAGGGTGTAGCAATCGGGAATGTGAAAATTAAAATGGAGTCAGGAATGAAACAGTAATTAAAGCTCAGGTCTTCAAATTCTAACATTACTCCTCCTTTTCTTTCAAGAGGAACCAAGGAGAAAATGGATGGTTGAATAACAACATAACATATTCTTATAAATCCAAACTTGGTAAAAACATGTTTCACTGTTCGTGGACATGACATTAAGCTTTCTCAAGCACATAATGATAATAAACGACCTCTAAGAAGAATAGAAAACTGAACTATTTTTTTTTCCTTTTTCCAAGCCAATAGTATGTAAACCTTAAACAAAATAAAACTTTCTAGATTGTTTTAGGAGACGCTTGACACACTGACCAACAACCCCAAAAAGCTTTCCTTTGTCTAGCATGAGATTTTCTTAGACCCAAGTTATATGCAATACACACACACTCCCATACACATGTACATTATATATATATATATATAAGATATATATATAGATATATTAAGTGAATTTTTAAGTAGGCTTATAAAATAATACATGTCTGGGCTGGAGAGATAGCCTAGCGGTTAAGAGTGCTGACCATTCTTACAGAGGACCTGGGTTTGATCCCCAGCATCCACATGGCGGCCAAGAACCGTCTGAAACTCCAATTCCAGGAGAACTCCAGTTCCAGGGGAATCCGACAGCCACTTCTGACCTCCGTGGCATTGCACGACACGGGTGCACAAATTTGCATGCAGACAGTGCATACATACACATACAGAAATAAATTTTTAAAAATTAAAAAAAATAATAAAATAAAATAATACATTTCTTTATGGCTTTTTCAGATACCATTATTACAATTTAACTCTCCTCCCTCCCACTCTTATTGTTCCCCTCCTTTCTCCTCTTCATTTAAGGTGCTCCCTGTCCCATTTTTCCCATTCACTTCAAGATAGTACCTGTATCCTACTATCTTCCTCTCTAGAGCTCCTTGCCCCCATGATTCCTTTCTAGTTTCCTGGTTTATGCCATTATTTTGGGTTATATACTCAAAACTAAAGACTTGGGGTTAAGGTACACAAATATGAGAGAATCATGTTACTTGTTTTTCTGGTTCAGGGTTACCTCATTCAGTGTAATGTTTTTCAGTTCCAAGGATTTACCTGAAAACTCATGATTTAGTTTTTCTTTACAGCTGAATAGAACTCCATTCTGCATATGTACCATATTTTCACTATCCATTCATCAGTTGAAGGACATTTAGGTTGTTTCCATTTCCTGACTATTGTGAAGAGAATAGCAATGAACATTCCTGAACAAGTATCTCTGTAGGAGGATATCAAACCCTTTGTCTATATGCCAAGTAGTACTAGAGCTGGATCATGTGGTAGATCTACTTTTAGTTTTATGAGAAATCTCCACCACTGATTTCCATAGTGCCTGCACCAGTTTGCAATACCACCAACAGTGAATGAAGGTTCCCATTTTCCGATATCCTCACCAACATTTGTTGTTTGTTTGGTTGGTTAGTTGATTGATTTTGGACCATAGCCATTCTGAGTGGGGTATGATAAAATCTTGAAGTAGTTTTAATTTGAATTTCCCTAGTTGCTAAGGATGTTTAATACATTTAAGATATTTCTCAGCCATTTTTACTTCCTTTGAGAACTCTTTTCAAATTCATAGCCTATTTTTAATTGAATTGGTTTTTTTTATTTTTTACTTCCTTATCTGTTTTAGATATTAATCTTCTATCGGATATATAGCTAACAAAAATTCTTTCCCTCTCTGTTTTTTTCTTTACCCAATTCTCTGTATTCTTTGCTGTACAGAAGCTTTTTAGTTTAATAATGTACTATTTGTCAATTGCTGGCCTCACATACTTCAGACACAGTAATTACAGAAATTGAGCTGAAACTGATCTGGAGTCCTCCTCCCTGAAGACTAGCTCTCATACAATTGGAAGGTGCTATGCACGCAGCCAAGTGAGAAAAGCAGTCAGTGGTCCTACTCAGCTGCAAAGCTTATAAACCACTTCAATGACCAGCCCTGCAAAATGCCTCCTTTGGTACAATAACGGTAATTTTATCTTGGGACTAATCAGCAGCTCTCTCAATGGGTTTATGACCTGCTCAATAGGAATAAATCCATGCCTATATTGTAAACATTGTCAAATATCCCTAGCTGAAGAGGTTATAGACCCTATAAGAAAACCTTCTACTGCCACTTTCTTAAACCAATGTAATTTCTTATTATATTCTAAGTACTTATCCTTATCTTTATATTCACAAATAAATGCTTCTTTTGCCACTTATCAAAGATGGGTTCTTTTTCAACAGATGGAGATTATTACAAAGATCCACAAATTATCAAAATGCATAAAATAAATGATCCTGGGGTGCCCAGTCCCAATTGAAATATTCACAATACAAGCCCAATGCCTAAGGCTCAGAGAATATCATGAATGGGGATACAGAAAGGTTGTAAGAGCCAGATGACCAGGATGCCTGCTGCTGGCTACTGTATTCTAGACGTAACAGGAAAGTTGCACCAATGAAATGTCAACAATATGATTTCCTGAACAAGATTAGCATAGTAACGCTAGTTGATATATTAACGTAGATGAGGGAAATTTCTCCAGGTCTCTTTTCTAGATGAAAAGCTACTGGCAACCAATGGCTGCTTGAGGAAGGAAAACTCAGGTTTCTCAAGGGACTAGCTCTTCAATGAATTTACCCAAGCACTGGAGAGCTAGCACAGCCATTAAAGGTTCAGTCTCACAATCCAAGTGCTCAGTCCTAAAAGCAGGTGTAAGGGAGCTCCACTAAATGAACTCAGTACACACACACACACACACACACACACACACACATACGATAGTAATAATAATTATTATTATTATTATCAAAAGTTTGAGAAGTTGAGAGAGTTGAGAGGGATGGGAGGATGTAGGAGCATTTGGAGTGGGAGAAGGAAGTGTGAAAATTATGTAAATACAGACTAATATATGCAAATCTCAAAAAATGTAATTCAATAAGTAAAACTTTCCTGTAGATATCTCAATCAGTGGGTGGCGGGGCAATGGCATGAGAATTTCTCTATGTTACACTGTCTTGGGAATGATTGAACAACACTCATGCCTACCCAAAATACCAAGGCTCTGTTCAAACTCCCTCATTAAAGTCTGAAAATAAGTGACATCATTATTTTAAATAGTAGAACAATTTTAAATGTAAAGTGTTGATGCCACTAGGAATCATATCTATGTGAATACATGTCAGAAATGTAAAAATAAAGAATATGGGTGTTATAGATAAAATATCCTTGTTACTTATTACAGTTTATGACATCAAGAATTTTAAAGATAGAAGATGAACATAAATTCTATAAACTTAAGGTTTTAAAGTGATATTGTGCCATGTGACACCTTAAACTAAAGGTCATGTAAGTTTCATTAAGAAAATTTATTTTGGACAGGTGTGGTGGTTCAAATCTTTAATCTCAGCACTCAAGTGGTAAAGGCAGGTAGAGCTCAGTGTGACAAAGGCGTACAGATCTCTGTGAGATCAAAGCCAGTCTATGCAAATAGCAAGTTCCAGGCCAGCTAAGGATACAGGGAGACCCTGTCTCAAAATACCAAAAAGAAAGAAAAGAGAAAGGGAAAAGTAAAAAAGAAGGAAGGAAGGAAGGAAGGAAGGAAGGAAGGAAGGAAGGAAGGAAGGAAGGAAGGAAGGGAAGGAGGGAGGAAGGAAGGAAGGAAGTGAGGGAGGAATGAGAAAGAAAAGACTATATTTTGTGCTGGAGAGAAGACTCGGTGGTTGACAGAAATGGCTGCTCTTTCAGAGGACCCAGGTCTGGTTCCCAGCAAGCACATGGCAGCTAATAATCAGCCTTAATTCCAGTTCCACGGTATCTGGTGCCCTCTTCTGGTCTCCATGGGTATTGCACAAATGTGCACTTCTATTCATTCAGGGAAAACATTCATACAAAGTAATTTTTTATTAATTTTTAAAAATTTTTATGTGTATAAATGTACTGTCCCCATGTAGGTTTATGCACCCGTGTCGTGCAAAGCCTCGGAGGTCAGAAGAGGGTGTCAGATTCCCCTGGAACTGGAGTTAAAGACGGTTCTCAGCCACCATGTGGTTGCTGGGGATCGAACCCGGGTCCTCTGCAAGAGCAGTCGGTGCTCTTAACTGCTAGGCCATCTCTCCAGCCCAAAAGTAATTATTTTTTTTTTAAAATAAATATATATTTTATTTTGGAATGAATTAATAGTATCCATCAATTTTGAATGACAAATATAATGGCTAGATGTCATATTCATTCTATAAAATGACTTTTTAAAAATACTTTTTTGTGTGTATGAGTGTATTGCCTGCATGCATATAAGTGCACGTATGTCCTGCAATACCCCCGGATGTCAGAAGAAGGTGTCAGATCTCCTGGAACTGGAGTTATGGACAGTTGTTAGCCTCTCTTGGGTGCTGGGATTTGAACTCAGTTCCTCTGCAAGAGCTGTCAATTCTCCTAATCACTGACCCATCTCTCTCTCTCCATTCTCTTTTTAAAATCACATTTAAGAAATTCTCTCACTGACATTAAGTGGGCATTAGGGTAATTAGGAGAAGTCAAAGGGAGGAGATGGTGGGTGAATATGATCAAACTTTCAAAGATTTAATAAGATATATTCATTTAAAAATCACCTCACCTTGGGCTGGAGAGATGGCCTAGTGGTTAAGAGCACCGACTGTTCTTGCAGAGGACCCAGGTTCAATCCCCAGCACCCACATGGTGGCTAAGAACAGTCTGTAACTCCAATTCCAGGAGAAATCCGGTTCCAGGGGAATCCGACACCCTCTTCTGACCTCCGCGGCATTGCACGACATGGGTGCACAAACCTACATGCAGACAATACATTCATACACATAAAAAAAATCACCTCACCTAATGTTCTAGCTAACTTTCTATTGGTGAAATAAAACACTCTGACCAAAACTAACTTTGGGAAGAGGAGGTTTATTTGGCTTACACTTCCAAAATCAAAGTTCATTCTTGAGGGACAACAATGAAAGAACTGAGGGCAAGAATATGGAGGCAGGAACTGAAGCACAGACCAAGGTGGAATGCTGCTTACTGGTTCGTTCCTCTGGCCTGTGCTCAGTCTTTTTTCTTATGCAAACCAGGACCACCTGCCCAGTGGTAACCTTGCCCACAGTTGACTAGACCCTTCTATGCCATGAAACAACCAAGAAAATGTCTCATGATTTGGAATATACAGGCATATGGCTGCCTCTGCTGCACAGTATTTCCAGGCAGGTGAGGTGTAGCTGGTGCTGACGGTGGAGTCTTGCTTGACTCAAGGAGACCCGTATTTGTTTTATTGGTTTAGTGGCCCTTGGTAACACTCTCTGGTATTCCAGAGGCCATCTGTACACTTGCATGTGTGGTCTCAATGCATCTTTCCCATGTTAACGTCAGGTCTTCAGCAGCAGGGCCTTATCGCCTCTCGTCTTGCAGGTATCCCAGTTTAGAGGCAAGGAGCCTTTACCTTTTGTGGGGCCTTAGATCCCCTGGCCAACATCTCCCTGGTGGAATAATCCATTACTGATGTCAGAGCTCCTGTATTGATATATTTTGCTTAAGCGCATAGTTTAAGGACTTTAGTATTATATTGTTGGTTGAACAGAGTAAATCCTTTTCACAGTTCCTAGGTCTATTAGTCAATTGAAGAAGGCAGTTTTACCAGTTTTATAAGAGATTACCTCTATAATAGTTGGCTCTCTCCTTGGAGGAATGACCCATGGTGATGCCACAAGCTTACATCCTCTACAGGTTAGGAGATATCATAAGCCACAGTAAGACCCTGTCATATTTAAACAGGAAAAATGTAGTTCGTGGATCAACATTTCATCTAAACATATTTGTCTATACCAAAGGAACCTACCATAACTATTAATCTGCTTAAGATACCTATATATCTAATTGTTTGTTTTCATTAGTGGATCGAAAGGTTATTCCTGGACAAACTGTCAGCCATGAAAGAAAACAGCCAGAATTGACCAGAGTCCAAGACAACAGCTCCAGGAGGAGTGGACTGTTCTGCTTCTCATCCACCTGTCCCCTTTTCTAAGCCCAGGGAATAATCTGAGGAAGAGGGGCGTGGTAGAATGTAAGGGCTGCGATTGGGTGAAGGTGAAACTACAGCATGTAGTCTGACCCTCATTTGATTAACCTGATTGAAACATACAACCCCTCACTCCCCCTGGAAGGTGGGGCTGTGGGTTTGGGCACACAGCCTGCAAATTGGTTTTACATGAAGGATGCTTGTACTCATGGATATCACTTATAGCTAAAAAAAAAAAAAAAAAACGAAACTGAGAGAGATATGCAGGACAGTCATGGCAGAATGCATGATCTCAGTTGGGGTGGGGGTGGGGGGGAAGGGAAGGGGAGATATACCTGAACTGAATTGGAAAATGATGTATGAAATACACAAAGCGTCAATAAAAAAAAATGTTAAAAAAAAAAAAAAAAGAAAAGAAAATGTCTCATGAGCATGCCCCAAATCCAATCTAACAGAGGAAATTCCCCAATTGAAGTTCCATCTTCTCAGGTATGAGAAGTTCACAACTGAAACTACCCAGCACACTCATGTAAGTGAAAATTTGTTTAAAGGACAATTTGGGACGGTAAACAAGATAAAGTTGAGAGAGATCCTCTGGCAATTGTCTCCAGAGACATACCAGGTTTTACAGATATTCATCAAAAGATATAGAAACTAGTTAAGAGACAATACTGCTTGATTTTCAGTAAAATAGAAAGTAAAGATCTTTGTATTGAAGAAGACATAAAAGAAGAACGTGCTCATTTTTAAGCAGAGCCAGGTAAAGAGAGACATGAAAGAAATAATTATACCCAGCACCTAAGGACTTGAAATTTATTACCAACTCCACTACAGTGAGCTTTGACAATAACTAAAAATTCACCATCGTGGACAGAGGTCAGAGACAATGCCTACAGCCTAGCCCCAACATAAGCAAAGACCTCTATGTTCTGGTAGGATACACTGCAGAGACACATTCATTTTGTCGTGTATCAGTGCTACCTTTAATGTAGACCTAGTGCATACACACACACACACACACACACACACACACACACACACACACACACACCATGGATTACTATAGCAGTAAAATTCATGTGCAACTTAAATTAGCTTAAGCACTGTTGAGTAAGGGACAGTTTCCACCAAATGTCACACAACCTCAGACAGCACAGCTATCAACAGCCAAGTATTTGTAATATGGATTTTTAAAATTGGGAAATACCGTTCAGAAATAAAATAGCCAACCATAATAACTGTGACCTGTAGCAACCAGAGAAAGACTCACTTCCAAATGACACATTTTCCTCACAACTAAATCTATATGTGCATATTCCCTGGCTTTTGTTTCATGAAGTTTTTAAATAATACTGTTGTGGGAGAGAGGGAGAGAGAGAGAGAGAGAGACTGAAAATTCTCCCTCCTCACCTCTCTGGAACTGTAACGAAATTCATTTTTTCCATTTTTCCTTATATATTATGTGAGATTCTCTTAATGCAGGTGACCAATCAGATCCAGACCTGGTTGTGATCTTTGTGGGTTCCAGTTCAAGATTGGTGGCTTCTTGGGGCTGACTAGTTTCACCTTTAGTATGGTGTTTTCTTTCGTTCCATTTTTATTTGTTTAACTTTCATATATTTAGACAACTCAGTGTAGTATTTACAAATTTAATATTTTGTTTTTCAGTTTTCTAAAAAGTCCACATAATTATCAGCACTTATATTTTTTAATTATATCACTGGAATGAATATTTGGGTTTTTTATTGAGAAGTCAATACATACATATAACTTGCTTAGATTTAACCCAGCTCCATTCCCTCCCTTCCAATTCCCTCCCTATTCCTCCCACTAATTAACACTCCCAACTATATGTACTCTATTTTTTAAAACCTATTAAGTCCACTTAATTCTGCTAGGATTTTTGCTGGTTTAATCCACTACAGGTCATGTGCGTGCAAACATAGCTGTTGTGAATTTATGTGTGCAACTGCCCTGTCCTGCCCAACAAATATTATTTTACTATTTTGTCATAGATATCCAGTATCTCTGGCTCTTTCAATCTTCTCACCTCCTCTTCAACAATAATCACTGAGCCTTGAGGTTGGGTTGTGACATAGAAGTCTCATTTAGAGCTAACCCCTCCACCATATCTTATTCTCTGACATTGACCAGTTCTGGGTCTCTGTATTAACTGTAATCTACTGCAAAAAAAGATCTCTGTTGAGGGTTGAGGGCTATACTAATACATAGGAATAAACATAGGAAATTCCTGGACAATTTATTACTATGGCCTCTTAGAATAAATAGTATTGGGTTTTTCTGAGAGCCTATAACCTAACCAGTCATGGGTTTGGGGCCTAGTTAACAGTACTTGGCATGAGTTTTGTCTTATGGAGAAGACTTTAAATCCAATCATAAAATGGTTAGTTACTCCCTTAACATTCATACCATCGTTACACTAGTAAGCATGTCTTGCCAGGTCAGGCATTATTGTACCTTGCAAGGTTCACAGCTGAATAAGATTGTTGAATACTTTTCTCCTCCTGTATTGTGCATGACCCCCTTCAGAAAGATAAATGATAACCAATAGAGAATTCTCAAAGTCCGTATTAGCTTAAGATCAATGGCAATAGCATGTAATATTTGGAGGGGTCATCAATGACCAACTGCCCAACAACTTGGAATTGGGTAAACCATACCTGGAACTGAGTTTTGTATTTGATAGCCTATGTTGTCTGAGCAAGATATTGCCTCCACCTGTATTACACTGTGATTACACTTAAAACCCTTTTATATATGTTTATGTAAATAGTTCACATGGCATTTTCAAAGGTTGTTGGTGTTAGTTTTTGTGGCATTTCTAAGGCATATTATAGTGATGCTCAAAAAATGAAACAGTCTGACTTAGCATTTATAAGGACAAGAACAGGCCTGTTAGTGAGAACCCTTTCCTTCATGTCTCATGATTGTGATCTCAAGCCAGGCTTCACTCATTCTTTACTGAAATAATATATCCATCATGACATGGGGAAACAGAAGTCAGGAAGAGCCCTTATCTTACCAGAGAAACTTGTCCTTTAATTTCTAGCTATCATATCATGTAGGAACCTTTCTTTTTATGCTGAACAGGGACCACCACGCAGCCCTGCTAAGGGGAATGGGAACACAATGCCTGCTTTGTGGACACTGTGGGGAGCTGATCCCCCAGTGCAGAGGCCAGCTGGCTACTTCCCGTAGCCCTGCCTGAGTGGTACTTGCAACTCAGGCCCTTAGCCTGGACCCACGAGACACATGTCCCACTCTTGGCCATGACTTCCCACCTGCCCAGAGCCTAGACAGGAATTTCAGGCTGATGGCTGATTGCCTCCCTTCAGACAATACCCACTCATAACACCAGCTACCCAGATTGGTGGTCTACAAAGGGGAGCCTTTTTCCAACCCACTGGCCACCTGAACAAAATGCAGGCCTACCTTAGCCTGTATGCACGCAATAATTAATAAAAATAATGGCCAAGAATTCCATGATGATGTTACTCAAATTTACTCCTTGCTACAGCTTGCCTCATTTTGTTTATATACATTTTGTTTATAAACAAAATGATGTCAGTTCTCAGAGCCAGTCATAGGTTCCCCAATTCCATGCCACTGCACACCATTGCCCCACTCAGCATTATGCACCTGAGCCATGTTGCTTGCTCCTCCTTGGGGCCAGATCAGACCCTTGGCCATGCTAGTTGGCCACGCTACTTGGCATTCTGGAGGCATGCTAGTTGGAAAGCTAGCCTGCAATTCAAGCTGGATTTCCCCACAATATCACACACACACACACACACACACACACACACACACAAATGCACATACCTATACAGATACACACAGACATACACACAAACAAACAACTACAAACAAATTTCTCAATTTTTTTCATTGCTTTCAATGATATAAGCATTATACTTTCAGTACTTTGACTTGTAAAACATGCATATATTAATTCATTGTATTTATTCTATTAATTAATTGTCATTCATACATATCTTGAGTGGAGGGGAAGGAAGGGTCCTCAGGAATTAAGGTCATATGCCCAGGTTACAAGAAGAGCACAAGCCTCAGTGAGCTTGTTTAACTATAAGCAATAACTTATTGGTTGCAAGATTAGGAAAAAATTTATGTTCCAGATAATGTCCATATTATAAAAGTCATTCCTGCAAATTTTCCCTCCCTGCACTCCCTCCTATAACCTGCAAATCACCCCCTCACTCCATTTAACCATTCCTCATCCATTATTCCCATTTTGTCCTTCATAGCACCTGCATTCTATTCCCCCAGATCTTGAAATACTCCCTGAGCATAGCTGCTTACTAGTTTCCTGACTTCTAGGGTTAGCAATTCAAACACACATGTCCAGAGTTTCAAATCTAGCAACCATGTATCAGAGAGAACATAGGAAGCTTGTCTTTCTAGATCAAGATTACCTCATTCAAAATGGTTATTTGATCTCCATCACTTATTTGTGAATTTAATTTTCTTAAAGACTGAATAATATTCCATTGTGTAAATGTACCACATTTTCATTATTTATTTATCCATTGATGTACATCTAGGTTTCTTCCATTTTCTGGGTATATTGAGTAAAGAAGAAGTGAACATGGATAAAAAATTATCTCTATAGAAGGATATAATGTCCTTTGGGTATATGCCCAAGAGTGGTATAGCTGGATCTTGTAAATATATTTCTAGCTTTTTGAGGAATCTCCACACTGATCTCAATAATGACTGCGCCTAAAAAAAAATAATAATGATTGCACCTGTTCATACTCCGACTAACAGTGAATATGTTTTCTTCTTTCTTCCCAGCCATGGCAGCATTTGTTGTCATTGTTTTTGTTTGTTTCTTTGTTTGTTTGGTTGGTTTTCTTATTTTGTTTTGGTTTTCTTTGTTTTGTGTTATCCATTTTGACAGGTAAAAAAAGAAAATCTCAAAGTAGTCTTAATTTGCATTTCCCTGACAGCTAAAGGTGCTGAACATTTTAAAGACATTTCTCATTGGGTGTGGTGGCAGCTGATAGGATTTATGAATAGTAGAGGAGCCATAAACTTCTCCAGTCTTAAACCCCCTACCACAGGGTGAGAGAGAGACTGACTTATCAGCTAGTCACCCACAGATAGATGGAATAGGTGTGACATTCCTAACCAGCCTGTCTGGAAATTATCTTAACAAAAGACTTTATCCATGCAAAGATTGTCATCAAACAAAAGCCAACTGGGCCCAAAGTAAACTATAAAGGTCCTGACCACCCCCATCAGGTGGTTAGAGGTCTGAGCTCCTAGAATAGAGACTGGCTCTCTGTCTCCCTCACTGCCCACCCATCCCAAGATCTGATTCTGGTTCTCCTTAATGCTAAACCTACTTTTCCCTCTCAAAATAAATCTAACATGTGCTGCCGACTCTTTCCTTTTTCCTCTCCAAAATAAATCTAGCAGCAGCACTTGGGAGGCAAAGGCAGTAGACCCTCTGTGAGATCTAGGCCAGCCTGGTCTACATCATGAGTTATAGTTTAGGTAGGGTTACTGGGAAATTTCATATTAAAAAGATTTTTTAAGATATTTATCAGCCATTTATATTTCTTCTTTTGAGAGCTTTCTGTTTCATTTCATTCACTGATTTTAATTGTGTTATTTGTTTCCTTAGTGTTTAGGGGGTTTTGTTGTTTTCTTTACAGTCTGTATATTAACCTTGTGTTAGCTATATAGCTAATGAAGAGTTTTTCCTATTCAGTGGGCTGACTTTTCACTTGATGGCTACAGAAACACCTGGGTTTCATGAGGTTCCATTTGTCAATCATTGTTCATAATACCTGTACTACTGGGGCCCTATTCAGGAATACCATTCCTGTCCTATAAATTGAATCAATTTTCTATTTTCTCCTCTAAGAAATTCACCATATCTTGCCTTATGTTGAGGTACCTTGATCCACTTGGAGTTGAGTTTTCTGCAGGGTGAAATATAAGGATCTAATCCCATTCATCTACATTCAGCCATTTGCTAATATGTCATTTTTCTCATTTTTCTCATAATTTTTTTCAATTTCCATTTTTGGGTTTCTTTGTCAAAAGCCAAGTGGCAGTGATTGAGTGAACTTGTATCTAGGTCTTTGTTTCTAGTCCATTCATCAATATGTCTGCTTTTATACTAACATTGTGCTGTTTTTATTCCTATAACTGTGTAGTATAACTTGAAATCAGAGATGTTGATACTACCAACTCTTTCTTTTTATGTCAGGATTATTTTAGCTCTTCTGAGTCTTTTTATTTCCATATGAATTTTAAGATATTTTTTCAGTTTCTATGAAGAAGTTGTTGGAATTTTTATGAGAGTTGGCTTGAAGGGCTACTGCCTTTAGTAGGATGGCCATTTTATTTTTCATTGAATTTTTGTGATTTTCTTACAGTATAATTTGATGGTACTTAGATCCCTTCCTTATGTGCACCATTCCATGTTGCTCCTGCCCAGTTTTAATGTACATATATATATATATATATATAGATAGATAGATAGATAGATAGATAAAACTATAGGCATTATTATATCTAGTATATACATATATATATATATATATATATAATGCCTATAGTGTATAATTTCTGTCTCTAAATGTCCAATACATGTTCATCCACTGGAGCCTGGTTAACCTACCAAGAGTGAATCCTGTGCTTGAATAAAACACTGTCTCTGCCTTACACAACAGCCATCTGTTACCACATTTCCTTAGGTAGGATGAGGACTTCTCACACACTTCCTCATGTCTATGTTGGAATTTTTCTGGTTTGATCTTGCATGCACGAGACTTAGCATCCAGTCATCATATCTGTCTGGAAAACTGTATCCTTGTAGTCATCCATGACCTCTGGCTCTTATTATCTTTCTGCCCCCTCTTCTGCTATGATCACTGAGACTTGTGGCCCAGAAGTATTATACAGGTGTCCTATTCAAAGATAAGCACTCTACAGCCTCTTGTTCTCTGCATATTGGTCAATTGTGGGTTTCTGTGTTAATCACTATCTGTTGCACAAGGAAACTTCTCTTGTAAGTGGTTTGAGATGCATTAATATATGGGTGTAGAGAATCAGTTTAATATGGTATCTATTTAGTAGAAAATTAGTATTAGGTTCTACCCTATGTACTGTGACCTGTCTAGCCTTGGGTTCCTAAGACCTGTGGGCACACATGTGTGAGTCATTTTCTTTACTGTTGCTTGCTATAAAAAGGCCCAGCCCACTATGAGTAGTGTTATAACTGGAAAAGTATAAAAAAGATAAATGTGTAGATCTCCATTGTGTAGATGTACCACATTTTCTCTATCCACTCATCAGTTGAGGGGCAGTTGGTTTGGTTCCGGCTCTTTGCTATTGTGAAGAGAGCTGCAATAAACATGGCTGTGCATGTATCTCTGCGGTAGGATGAGTCTTGTGGGTATATAACCAGCAGTGGTATGACTGGGTCAGGTGTTAAGCTCACTTTTAAGTCTTTTAAGTGTTTTCCACACTGCTTTCCATAGCGGTTGTATGAGTTTACATTCCCAACAGCAGGGGATGAGTGTTCCCATTTCCCCACATCCTCTCCAGCATTTGGTATCATTTATTTTATTGATCTAGCCAGTCTTATCAGAGTGAGATGATATTTTTAAGTGGTTTTAATTTTCATTTCCTTAATTATTAGTGACATTGAACACTTTTAAAGATGTATCTCAGCCATCTCTAATTCCTCACTTGTGAAGTCTCTCTTCAGCTCTTTACTCCATCTTTTGAGTGAGTCATTTGTTTTCTTCTTTGTTTTTTTGAGTAGTTTATATATTCTGTAAGTTAATGCTTTGTCAGATGTACCACTGGTGAAGGTTTCCTCCTACTCTGTGGGTTTTCTCTTCACTTCCTTGATTGTCTACACAACAGAGTTCTATGCAGAGGTAAAGAAAGATGCCATCATGAACTTTGCAGGTAAATGGATGGAACTAGAAGATATTATATTAAGTGAAGTAACACAGTCCCAGAAAAACAAATCGTGAATGGTATCCCTCATCTGTGGATGCTAGCACCAAGTACCTAGTTGTAAGGCAAATTAAGCAACTTTAATGTTATGTTCCTTGTGATCTGAAAACAACTGTGCTCTTATATTGTGAATCCCTTAACAAGCTCTAGAATTATTATCTTCAGACATTGGAATTTTTGGTATATGGGCAGAGGGTATGTATACATAAAATCAAAAGAATGAGAAAAAAATCTAGTTTGTCATGACAATGTGTCTAACCAAAGTATTTATTTTATGGGAGTTCTTCTTAGTATTTCTTAAACAAGGCTGCTTGACCTTTTGTCCAAGCCTCTTCTAAAATATTATAAAGTAGTTAAAAGTATCAGGCTGGTGTAACTTAGTATGTCTAGATGCTTAATGACCATACTTAATGCCTATACCAATTTGGCCAAGGGACTTACAGGTAGCTTTGTTCCTTGCCCTCAGAGGTCAACTAAGTCCCAGGAGACTACGCATGGGAGTATCTCTTGAAATGTCCTTCAAATGTCAGTCACCAGTCTTCCTGTGCAGGGAGGTCTTGGCGATCCACTAATGGGACTTCAGCCAGTGCCCAGTCTATAAAGAAGAAAGTCTGCTCATGCTTCAGAAAGGAAAGCCTGGTTTAGCAAGACCTGATTTTGTCCTTGAGTGGGTGGAACTGGTAAAGAAAAAGCCAAAAGGAACCAAGGGCTCCCTCCCCGCCCTACAAAACCCGAGTGACCCCTGAGGACCAGATCCTCAACTGACCTAGCGAAAACAAAACCTTGGTTAATCTGGGCTTACTGTGTGGCCTTAAACATCCAAAAGGAAAGTATAACCAGAAAAAAAGTATCAGGCTGGTGTAACAACATTTCTGGATGCTTAACAACCATACTTAATGCCGATACCAATTCCACCAAGGGTCTTATGGGATAACTTTGTTCCTTGCCCTCAGAGGTCAACTAAATCCCAGGGGACTATGCATGGGGGTATCTGGTGAAATGTCCTACAAATGTCAGTCCCCAATCTTCCTGTGCAGAGAGGTCTTGGAGACCCACTAATGGGACTTCAGCCAGTGTCCAGTCTATAAAGAAGAAAGTCTGCTCATGCTTCAAAAAGGGAAGCCTGGTGTAGCAAGACCTCACTTTGTCCTTGAGTGGATGGAACTGGTAAAGGAAAAACCAAAAGGATCCAGGGGCTCCCTCCCCACCAAAATCTAAGTGACCCCTGAGGACCAGGTCCTCAAATGACCTAGAGAAAACAAAAACCTTGGTTAATCTGGGCTAAATGTGTAAACTTAAACATCCAAAAGGAAAGTATAACCAGAAATAAATAATTAGTAAGGCCTGAGAAATTGTACTTTTACAATTTCTTTTTATACTATATATCTTTTACTTTTATATTCAAGGTATAAAACTTGCGATCTTAGTAAAAAGACAAAAAGAAAAAAAAAGAAAAAGAAAAAGAAGAAGCACTGTTGTTTTGTCTGTTTTCAATTCTTACTGGCAAGTGCAACTACCCTGTGGCTGCCACTGCTTTTGCCACCCTTCAAAGACATGAGACACAGTTTTTCAACCTTCCAATATGGATGGAAGACTCAGGTTGCTCCAAGAACCCTCCAAACCTTCAGTGCCAGATGGGGACTGCAGAGATATCCAGCTTGTGGACTGACAACTACTGGGGTTTTAGCCATTGTTGGACTACCCAGGCTGTATCACAGAGACCAGTATAAGAATATCAAGACAGGATGTGGTGCTTACTGGACCTCATTTTGTGACCATGGGAAGGGAAAACTGCAGTGTGGACCACAAGGGCAGGACCGATGGTGGTTTGGGGCTTGCCAAGGAGGAGCTTTCAAACACTTCCTTGTGGAAAACATGACATCTTTCAGCCTAGTAAAGAAAATAAAAAGAAAAGAAATCATAAGCTGAAGATGCTAAAACCTATGATGTCATAATCTTGATCTATGTTGCATGCATATATGCATATTTTGGAGTGACTGATGCAAACTGGAAGGAACAAGAATAACAACAAGGACTGGGTCAAAGAACTGACTAAAATGGTGAACTTCTGCCAGAAACAGTAAACTCTCATCCAAAAAATTTTAAGAGACTGATAAAAAGATGAAAAACATGTTTGTCAGAATGCACGAGCTCTGGTGGGGTGGGGGGGGCAAGGAAGGGGGAATGGGTCTGGATTTGATTGGGAAATTTTGTGTGAAATGCACTAAGCTTAAATAAAAATTGGCTTTGGAAATAAGATAAATGAATATGAGGTTGGATATAAGCCACATTTAGAGTGGGTCCTCGAACTTCAAATAATATGATCAAGAAAATCTCTCATGCCAGACATGGTGGCACAAAGTTTTAGTTCCAGCACTCAAGAGACAGAGGCAGGTGGATCACTGTGAGATCAAAGCCAGCCTGGTCTATATAGTGATTTCCGGGCCAGCTAGGGTTGTAAGAAGACACCATCTCAAAAAAAAAAATCTGCATAGGAGCAGCCAGCAGCTTGCATTTTAGTTGATTCTAGATCCAGTCAAGTTGACACCCAAGATTAGCCATCACAGGAATTGTTTCCCCTCTCCTCCTCCCCCTCCCTCTCCCTCTCCCCCTCCCCCTCCCCTTCCCCTCCCACTTTCTCTCTCCTGATCTTTCTCTCCCTCCCTCCTCCCCTCTCTGAGACAGGTTCTCACTATGTAGCCCAGGCTATCCTGGAACCCACTATGTAGACCAGGCTGGCCTTGTTTAACTTGTGGCATCCTCTTGACTCTGCCTCTAGTAAGTGCCGTGTGTGACTTAAAAATAAACATTTATTTCCATTCTTTGGGAACATATTCCTTCCTCAGTAACTGTAATGGCTAGTGTGTCAGCTTGGCAGCTGGGGAGGCAGCCACTGGGTCTGAGGGTTCTCCTAATTATGAAGATGGGGAAACTGCCCCCTATGGGACCACCATTCCCTGTCTAAGATCTGCACTGTGTAAATGGAGAATGGGAACCAGCAGCGGCATTCATTGATCTCTGCTTCTGATCACGGTTGTGATGTGACTAGCTGCTTCAAGCTAATACTGCCTTGACTTCCCCTCCTTGATGGACTGTACCCTTGAACTATCAGCCAAAATAAAATCCCTACCCTAAGTTGCTTTTGCGCAGGGTATTTTATCACTGCCAGCCATCACAGGAATTTTTGACAAAGACCAAGAATGATCTTCAATGGTGGCCCAAGAAAGCAGTCTTCACTGAAGGCTGAGGATGGCTGGAGGTGTGACCAAGGCCAAGGAAGGACTCTGATAAGAACCAATGAGACTCTGATCAAACCCCTCGGAAGCACCTTCCTTGGCTCAGGGAGTTCTTCAGAGAAGACAGAGTAAGGCTGGGACCTCAGATCAAGGCTGTCTCTAACCAGAGTCCAGAGAAGCCTCAAACTCAGCTGTGGTTAGTTACTGAACTGGGCCAAGGAACACTGCTACTAGGGCCATAGGGGTCTCCAACAGAGGGGACAGCAGTCTTAGACACAGGCTGAGAGTGCCTGTGATGACGGCCAAATCTGGTTTGCAGCCAGGATCCAGGGAGGCTTTGACCAGGGCAGAGGGCTGAGCTCTCATAATGAATGCTGAAGACAATTTCCAAAAGGAAAAGAGGCACCATTCAGTGGACCAGATGGAAGATCCAGTGGGAGCCTAGGACGGCTTCTGATGGTCCTATGGGAGTGACTCTAGGGGAGCATCAGCCAAGGGATGCTGAGAACAGTGCTAAGGGAGAGCTGCAACTATGGAAGGCAGAGGCTCCTGGGAGAGAGGAGATCTGTTTGTTTGTTTGTTTGTTTGTTTGTTTGTTTGTTTTGTTCTTGTTTGAGAGACTTTGGCTGGTAACTTCTGCTGGACTGTAACTTACTAAGTAGACCAGCTGGCCTCAGTCTCACAGAGATCTGCCTACCTCTGCTTGCCAGGTGCTGGGGCTAAAAGCATGCACCACTACGCCTGACAAGTGAGATCAGTGATCGGAGCCAAGGGAGGATTTGAGCAGGACTACTGAAGATCTCCCACTAGGGCCTTGGAGAACAGTCTCCATTGAGGGCAGGAAAAGGCTTCCATGAGGGCTAAGGCAATTCCTGCCCAGAACACAGAATGCCTCTGACTGGAGAAGAAAACAGGTTATAAACAGGAACAAGGGAGTCTCTTATGACAGCCTACAGAGCTCTTCACTCATGGCAGAGTGAGGTTACAAAAGGACGGAAGGGGGTTTTCAAGGAGCCAAGTGAGAGGTGGGGACAATCTCCCACAAAAGCCCTGGGACCATCAAACCAGGATAGGAGGCAGACTCTGACCAGGGTCAAGGTAGGCTCCTAAGAAGTCTGAGGTCAGTCTCCAAAGAGGGCTAAGGGAGTCTCTAAGTGAGCCAAAAGGGGTCTTTGTTCAAGGGAGAAGGTAGCTGGAGAAGGGACAAAGGCAATATCCTACTAAGATGAAAAATGGTCTCTGACTCATTCCAAGGCTAGTTTCTGGCCATAATGGTAGGAGCCTGGGACCGAGGCCAAGGCAACCAGGGGGAAGGGGGAGTGTCTCTTTTTTTTTAATTCTATGTGTATGTGTGTTTTACTTGCACTTATGCATGCAGTGTCTACAGAGGCCAAAAACTGAAGTTAAGGACGGATATTAGCTGCCATGAGAGTGCTGGAAACTGAACTCAGGCCTTCTGCAAGAGATGCCTAGTGCCCTTAACCTCTGAGGCATCTCTCCTGCAGAGGGTCCTTTCTGACCAGAACCAAAGGAGGCTTCAACAAGAAGACAGAGTGTTTTCTCAATGACGGCTGAGCACAATCTCTGAACAGGGCTGAGGGAGGGTTTGACTAGGGCCACGGGAAGTCTGCAATGCGGCCTCAGGGAAGTCTGTGACCACAGCATAGGAGGCTGCAAAGGGAGACAAAGGTCATCTTTGACTGGTCCTGGGGAGACTCTTACCTGAGTCAAAGAAAACTCCACCCCAGGCAGAGGGGTGTACTTTGACCAGGATTAAAGATGGCTCTTAAGAGGTCTCTGAATGGGAACAAAGGAGTCTCCAACAAGACAAAGGGAAGTTCCAAAGAGATAGAGGGAGGTCTCTCACTGTGTCCTGAGGGTACTTTCCCACCATAGCCTGGCCCAGGGAGGAGACTCAGACCAAGGCCTAATGAAGTCTCCACACTGACAGAGGACAATCTCATTTCAGGCTCCAGGGAAGCTTTCTTGTTTTGGGTCTTTTTGAGACAGGGTCTCCCTGTAGCCCCAGCTGGCCTGGACTGCTTATATAAACCAGGATGGCCTTCAACTCACAGAAACTGCCTGCCTCTGCCTCCTGAGTGCTGGGACTAAAGGGATGCACCACCACAGGCTTTTAAAAGGGACCAGAGCTGTCTCTAACCAGTGCTGCATCTTCAGCAGAGAGATCTCCAACTGGGGACTAGGACGGTGGTCTCTAACCAGGCCTTAACCATAATTCCAAGGGCCAAAAGTGGTCTCTCTCCAGAGCCCAGGAAGCAACCTGTTAGGGCAGAGGGCAGACTCTGACCATGACCAAGAGAGACTCTTCAGAGACACTAGGGAAATCTTCAAACAAGACAGTTGGAGGCTTCAAAGAGAATTTTGGAGGGCCTAACAGAGCATCAGCAGTCTCTGACTAGGTCAGAGGGAATGTGTGAGCAGGGACCCAACGTTGGAAGGAGCATTCTGCCTCTCTGGCATAGGACAATCTTAAACCAGTGTCAAAGAAGGACCTTTAAAAAAGCCTAGGGCAGTCTCTGATCAGGGCTGAGGCAAGCTGGAGGAAAGATCGAGGTGTTTTATGAACAAGACCAAAGGAAGAGTCTGATGGGGCTAAGGGAGGCCTCAGACCAGGGCCTAGTGAGGCTCCAACCAGTGCACTGTGGAGACCCTGACTAGGGTCAAGAGAAGTTCATAAGGAGACCTAGGGTGATCTCAGACAAACTCATTGGGAGATATCAAAGACTTAGGGCGGCTCTGAGATATTTGTGGAGAGGGACAACAATGGTCTCTGAAGAGGGCAAAGGCAGTCTGTGTGAAAAAACCTAGACATCTCTTACCGGAGCCAAAGGAGACTTCTACCAGGATCAAAGGAAAACTGTGATAGGACAAAGGGTAATCTCTGTCCAAAGCTCTGGGAAGCTCAGATGAGGGCTTAGAGCAGTTCCACACAAGGTGAGAGGGAGACTGAATCAGTGTCACCAGGGTGTGAGCTAAGGGCTGGTTGCCCTGGACTCCAGGTTATTCCTAGAGGAAGACAAAGGATTGAATTTCCAGGGAGGGATGAAGTAAAGAATAAGAAAGTTGTGAAAGCAGGCTTTTATTGATGTGGAGAGTAAAGAGCAGGAACTAATGATACCCCGTCTGGTGGGATCTCCAGAGCTGGTAGACCACCAAGTGGCATCTGGACTGTTTCTTCTATAGGGCTCATAGGTTTTTCTTTCCTTTGTTTCCCTTTCCCCACACTTTATCTTTGGGCTCATATAGCCTTGGCAAAGAGAATGAAGACAGATGTCCTTGTCTGACTGATGGCTTTGTTAGGCTGGTAGTCTGAATTTTTTTTTGGTATATGACCTTGTTTTGACACATTCCCAGAGGTAAGTGGGAATATTTTGCATTCTCCTTTTCTGAATTTTACCCTATGTACCCTTAGTTAACTCCTAGCAGGAGGGACCAAGGTGTTCTCTCATCAGGGTCAAAGGAAGCTTTTACCAGCACCAAAGGACTCTGATGGAGGTCAAAGAGGTCTCTAAACAAAGCCACCTGAACCTCCTACCATAGCCTAGGTCAGACTCCAAAGAAGGCACAGGAAACTCAAACCAGAGACAAAGGAAGTCTCTGACTATCGCCTACAAAGGTCTCTGACTCAGGGCTAAGGACTGTCACAGCAGGGCTAAAATGTTTTTTGACCATGGCCAACATAAGTCTTTGACCAGGCCTAAGGGAGAGTTTAACCAAGGCCAAGGGTAGTGGCCAACAGAGGATGAGGACAATTTCCAATCAGGGCTGACAGTGTCTCTAAAAAGGATCAAGTGAAAATATTCATAGCAATAAAGTTATTCTCCTACCAAGGGTGAGCAAAGCTCCAACAGGGCTGACAGATGATAAGCAGGGCTGAAGGGACTCACTGTCTTCAGAAGGCAGTTTTCCACCTGGGCCTGGTCAACCCAGGTCTCCAAACAGGGCAGAGATGGGGCTGTAATGACTATGGCCTGGAAAGGTCTCCACAGAAGGCAGAAAGAGGTTCAAATCAGAGACCACAGTCAACTAAGACCACCATCAAGGGAGACACTGAACAGCATCTACTGAGGTCTCCAATAGGGAGGGCAGTCTCCAATAGATCAGAGGAGCTATAACTAGGTCAAAGAATGGTCTGCAGCAAGGGCTGAGTGATATCTCTAACCAGTAGAGTAAGCTAGAATGAGAGCCAAAGTCACTCACAAGAACCCATGGAGGTCACTGGTCAGTGAAGAGGAAGGTTGCTACAAAATACCAAGGGTATATGTGATCCATGCTGAGGGAGGGTTCCGCCAGAACCAAAATGCAAGGGGAGTCTCCAACTGGTGCCAAGAATAATGTTCTCTAATGAAGACAGATGGAATCTTTGATGAAGACCGAAGGTGATACTTTACCAAGGGTCAGGGAGGCTCATACCAAGACCAAGGAAAACTCCAGCAATGGCAGAAGATGAGCTCTGAACCAGCTCAAGAGAGGCTCTTAAGAGGCTCTTAAGAGGGCCTAGGGCTTTCTCTGAAAAAGGATGAAGGAGACCTCAAAGGGCTGAGAGATGGTACAACAGGACTGAGTGTGATCCTTGACAAGGGCAGAGAGTAGATGTGAGCAGGGTCCAAGACAATGGAGTCTGTGGCATGGGCCCAGAGAACTCCCTGCCAAGGGATGAGGTCGGTCCCCCAGCAGAGACAAAGGATCCTGGCGTATGGGACCTGGATACCCTATGACCATGGCTGAGGGAGGTCTCTATCTAGACCAGAGAAAAGGATGTCCACCAGGGTTGAGGGAAAGTCCAACCAGAACCAATGGAATGTCCAGCCGGGCTCTGGGAAGCTTATCATAAGGGCTGAGGAAATACTCTGATGTGAGTCAGGGGATGTCACTGAAGGGCTCCAAGTGCGTTAACCAATGAGTGTGAGGGAAGTTGCAAAGAGGGAGAAAGGTACCTCAGGGTCCAAGAAACCTTAAACTAGGGCTAAGAGATCTCATACTAATGCATAGTAACTCTGACCAGACCTAAGGGAGGCTCTTAATAGGGATGAGGGCAGTCTCTGACTGAGGAAGAATGTGGCTCCAATAGGGCCGAGGAAGGCTTAAACTGTCTGAGGGAGGTATTTGACTCTGTCCCCAGGGCATTCTCCCACCAGGACCTCATCCAGGTTGGTATCTAACCAGTGCAGAGAGAGGCTGCTACTAGGCACCAAGGTGGTCTCTAACCAGCTCTAAGGGGGTTTTCCACCAGGACTAATGAAGATATCCAACTTAAGAGGGGGCACCATCCAGTGAGTGCTGAGGGAGGCTTGATGAGGGCAAAAAGTAATTCTTTACTAGTGCTCAAGGAGGCTCCTACTGGGTCCAAGAAAATCTCTGACTAGGGAAGAGGATGGGATCTGACCAGGATCAAGCAAAGCTCTCAAGAGATCCTAGGGCCTTCTCCTATCCTGGCTGGAGGAAAATTCAATGAGGATGAAGGAGGCTCCAACAGTGCTGAGTATGGTCTCTGACTATGGCAAAGGGAGGGTGTGAGCAGGGACCAAGACATCCTCTGAGATGAATCTAGGGAGTCTCATAAGAGTGTTGACTTCAAGCAGGTTTCAATGAGGACTCCAAAGGAAACCTATGGAGATCACTGACAAGGGCAGAGAAAGAGAGGAAAAAAGTCTTGGACCAAGGCCTAGGGAGCCTACAACAAACGCCAAAGGATTTTAAAACCAAGACAAAGTGGTGTCTCTGACTAGGGTCTAAGGAGACTCTTAACAGACCCTATGGCCACCATAGGTATTGATAGATAGATACAGATATAGATATAGATTAGATAGATAGATATAGATTAGATATAGATATATATGGATATAGAGATAGAGATAGATACAGATACAGAGATAGAGATAGAGATATATAATAGATTATATTAAATTGGGTCAAGTGGAAGTGATGCTAGGGGAAGGAACCTACAATCAAAATATATTGTATGAAAATTGCAAAACCAATTTAAAAAAGGAGTTACCCTATAACAGGGTACTATGCCCCTACCAGACACAATAGGTTAGCGATGACTAAGCCCAATGCTAAGAATGGACCTGCTCTTTTGAGTCCAACTCTTGACCAGGGTCCCCATAGCCCTTCAAATAATACTGGCCATTGCTCCTAGTCATTGTTACCCACTAGAACTTGATTGTAAAACCTTTTTGCTGAAGATAGTACATGCATGAGTTACAGAACCAACAAGGAGAAATCAAGCTGGTATTGTCCTCAAAGTTTCACTTCTACCAGATAGCTTTCATAGGTCGGGAAGGAGCTATACATGTTACCAGAAGAGAATAGTAAACATCAACTTGGCCCAGATATGAATCCTGTGAGATACAACTTGCCCAGCAAGATATGACCCCTGCTGCAATAGTGACATGAATGTTAATGGAAGTAACTGTCCTAGTTTGTTCTCTATTGCTGACCAGACCAAACCAAATGTGGGAAAGAAAGGGTTTATTTTATCTTACTTTCCCCAGGTCAAAGTTCATCACTGAGGAAAATCAGAACATGAACTCACAGTAGGAACCTAGACAAAGGAGCTAAAACACGGAGCATGGAGAAATGCTGCTTACTGATTTGTTCCCTTGGATGTGCTAGCCTGCTTTCTTATACAACACAATACTACCTTTATTGGGGTGGCATTGCCCACAGTATGCTTGGCTGTCCCATGTCACTCAACAATTAAGAAAATGCCCTACAGGAATGGCCACAGACCAATTCAATGGAGGAAATTCCTCAACTGAGGTTCCCTGATGAGGGGTCTCAAGTTGACAACTGAAACCATGCAGCACAGTAACCAAGCATTTTCTGATTGGATTTATAAGGTCTGCTTCACAAGACTGAACCTATACTTAACACTGATATCAAGCCTAGGAACTTGTGGCTAGACAAGACACAGGCCATGAAGGAGAACCACTATATTATTTTGTCAAATGTACAACACACTATTCACCAATTCCTAATGACTTACTGTTATTCCTATATATTAATGTGTCTTTCAACTCATACCAGAGAATATTCCTCATGCAGTAGATGATGATTGTTCTGGTGACGTTCTATTGCTGTGATTAAAAACAGTATAAATTATCACTTACTGCTAAAAAATGAAAAAAAAAAAACTGAGAGAAAGATGCAGCACAGTTATGGCAGAATGCCTGATCTGGGATGGGGGGAATGGGATGGGGGGGAAGGGAAAGGGAAATATGTCTGAACTGAATTGGAAAATGATGTATGAAATACACAAAGCATCAATAAAAATAAAAAATAATAATAAAAATAAAAACAGTATCCAGGGGCTGGAGAGATGGCCTAGCAGTTAAGAGCGCTGACCATTCTTGCAGAGGACCCAGGTTCGATCCCCAGCACCCACATAGTGGCTGAGAACCGTGTGAAACTCCAATTCCAGGAGAACTCCAGTTCCAGGAGAATCCGATACCCTCTTCTGACCTCCACAGCATTGCATGACATGGGTGCACAGACCTACATGCAGACAGTACATTCACACACATAAAAAAATAAATAAATAAAAATTTAAAAAATCAATTAAAAAATAAAATAAAAACAGTATCCAAAACCATCTTGTGGAGGGAAGGGTTTATATGGCTTACAGATCACAGTCCATAATCAAGGAAAGGGAAGTCAGGAACTCAGGACAAGACCTGCAACACAGACTATAGTGGTACTCTGCTTACTGGCTTGCTCCCCTCGCCCATGCTCAGCCTGTTTTTCTATATAACAACAGGACAACCTGCTCAGGGATGGTACTACTTACAGTGCCTGGGCCCTCCCACATTACTCAACAATTGAGAAAATGTCCCATGGACATGGCCACAGGACAATTCAATGGAAGAAATTCCTCAGTTGAGGTTCTCTCCACCAGGTGTCAAGTGGACAACTGAAGCTATTCAACTCAATGATTAGCACAGAGAATAGGAGACTGCAGAGTGCTTGTTCCTGAATAGGACATCTATATCAAACCTCTGCCTCCCAAAACTCAGAGATCATTGTAGAAGACATGGCAGAAAGATTACAAGAACCAAAGGTGACAGATGACCACAAGGAAGCAGAGTTTTCCAGACAGCTGAGCAGCTATTCATAAGAACTCACAACAATGGTGACAGCATGCGCAAGACCCTCATAAGCACAAGCCAGACAAAATGTCAGCATAGAAATGGGGATGTAGGGAAGAAGACCCAACCGTAGCTGAGCCAACTATTGGCAACCCATAGTTACTAAAAGATGGAAAGTCAGTTTTCTTTAAAGGTGTGATAATGGGTAGGCTAATGGACTCCAGTGGATGGACCCACACTGAAGGGAATTTGCAGACACAAATTTATCTTGGTAGACATATACAGAGTACAGAAATAGGGCAATGGATATTAAGGAGGATGAAGATAAGGAAGATCTAAATATGATCAAAATATAATGTATTAAATTTGTAAAAATTTGATTAAAAATGGAAAAGGGGGTCTATGAACATTTCTTCCAGGCTTGAATGAGACATCAAAGAGGCTGAGGGAGAATCCACCAGAGTCAAATGTGGTCTCTGACTAGGGCAGAAGGACTTTGTGAACAGGGACGAAGACATTCTCTGACCACTTTTTAATGATTTATTGATGTTTTATATATTTCAGACATCATTTTTCGATTCAGTTTAGGCATATTCCCTTTTCTCTTCCTCACCCCACCCAAGATTCTGCCATAACTGTCCTGCATCTTTCTCTCAGTCTTTTTTTTATGCTTAGGAATTCATATTTTCCTCCATTAATTTTATATTACTCTAAAATATGGATACATGCTCTCTACCCATATACAATAATTACAGAGTCTGAAAATAAGTGGTGGGTGGATTCTAGAGCCTGTTGAGAGATTTACATTATAAAAACATAGTTGCTTTTGGATAAACAGAAATATAACAATAATGTTGTTGAGCTTGCCTTTTTTTTGGTATTTTTGAGACAGAGTTTCTTTTTAGTCCCAGCTGGCTTGGAGCTCACTATGTAGACCAGGCTGGCCTTGAACTCACAGAGATCCTCCTGCCTCTGCCTGCCAGAATTCTGGGATTAAAGGCATGTGCCACCACACCCAGCACTAAAGATAGTTCGTAGCTGCCATGTGGGTGCTGGGAATACATCCAGGGTCCTCATCAAGAGCATCCAGTGTTCTGAAACACTGAGCCATCTCTCCAGCCCTGACTTTGCCTTTTGTCTGGGGGATTTGGTGTTAGCATTCACAAATGAGGGAAACCATTCGCTATTTGTTTTGCTGGGACTGCATTACTTCACTTATCATAAAAGCTTTGAGCTCCATCCATTTACCTGCAAAGTTCATAATGTCATCTTTCTTTACCACTGAATAGTACTCCATTGTGTAGATATACCACATTTTGGTCATCCACTCCTCTGTTGAGGGGCATTTGGGTTGGTTCCAGCTCTTCGCTACTGTGAAGAGAGCTGCAATAAACATGGATGTGCATGTATCTTTGTGGTAGGTTGAGTCTTTGGGGTATATACCTAGGAGTGTTATAACTGGGTCAAGTTGCAGGTTCATTTTGAGTCTTTTAAGGGTTCTCCACACTGCTTTCTATAAAGGTTGTACAAGTTTACATTCCCACCAGCAGTGGATGTGTGTTCCCCATTCTCCACAACCTCTCCAGCATTTGGTGTCTTTTGTTTTCTTGATCTTAGCTAACCTATTGGAGTGAGATGGTATCTGAGAGTGGTTTTACTTTGCATTTCCTTAGTTATTGATGTTGAACACTTTTTAAGATGTTTCTCAGCCATCTTTAATTCCTCACTGGTGATGTCTCTGCTCAGCTCTTTACTCCTTCTTTTGAGTAGGTCATTTGTTTTCTTACTTCTTTGTGTTTTTGAGTAGTTTGTATATTCTTGACATTAATGCTCTGTCAGATGTATCACTGGTGAAGATTTCCTCCCACTCTGTGGGTTTTCTCTTCACTTCCTGGATTGTTTCTTTCACTGTACAGAAGCTTTTTAGTTTGATGAGGTCCCATTTGTAGACTCTTGACTTTATTTCCTGTGCAGCTGCTGTCTGATTTAGAAAGTCTTTTCCTATGCCTATGTCTTACAGGTTGTTTCCAACATTTTCTTCTATCACCTTCAGAGTTTCAGGCTTCATGTTGAGATCTTTGATCCACATGGAGTTGACTTTTGTACAGAGTGAGACATAGGGGTTTAATTTTGTTCTTCTACAAATGGTGATCCAATTTTGCCAGCACCATTTGCTGAAGATGCTATCCTCCCTCCATTGTGGGTTTTTTGCCCCTTTGTCAAATATGAGTTGACTGAAATTGTATGAGCTCAAGTTTGGATCTTCAGTTTTGGTCCATTGGTCAACAGGTCTGTTTTTGTGCCAGTACCAGGCTGTCTTTATGACTATGGCCCTATAATATAGCTTGAAGTCCAGTAGAGCAATTCCCCCTGTACTTCATTTTTCACTCAGGGTTACTTTAGCTATTCAGGGTCTTTTGTTTTTCCATATGACAATGATTTATATACAATTGTCCTCTGCTTCTTCTGGAAATGCCTCAAGTGCTGATCAAACAACTTACTCACCAGTTGCCTCCAAGCACAGGTTAAATCTGTTCAGTATATGAGGAGGTCAAGAACGCCATCTCAGGTGTGTGACACTCTACAGAAGGAAACCAGGACATGGGCCTTAAAAGAACAATTGTGGACATATTCAAAGAAATTAGAGAACTAAGGGAAGAGAATGAAAACTCAAGAAATACCAACACATTGATAATGACAAACGTTGGCAAGATCTAAGGGGAGAGATTGAAAAACTCAAGAAGGACCTAGAGGGAGATAATGACAAACTTTGGAAAGAACTACAGGGAGAAAATGACAAACTTCAGAAGGAAGTGGAAGTGCTGAAAAGGTCCCAGGCCGAACTGATAAAAGAAAATGACCAACAAACCAAAGAGCTACAAGATGAGAATGACAGGCTCCAGACGGATGTGGAAATACTGAAGAAATAAAAAAGGAAATTGAACATTCATCCAATCAGCAGAAAAGGATGGGGAAAAACCTCAGAAGCAGAATGGAAGAAGCAGAAAAAAGAATATCAGACCTGCAGGATAACATGGACCAACTAGAATGCTCAAGTAAAGATTATGAAAAATTAAAAATAACACAAGAGTGAAACAACCAGGAAACATGGGACACTATGAAAAGACCAAACCTCTGCGTCATAAGGATAGAGGAAGGAGAAGAATCCCAAGACAACACTATTGACCAGATCTTCAACAGGATGATAGAAGAATATTTCCCCAAGCTGAAAAAAGATAAACCCATAAAAATACAAGAAGCACATAGAACACCAAAGAGACAGGACCATAAAAGAAATTCCCCATGCAATATAATTATTAAAACACTAGATGCTCAAAACAAAGACAAAATACTGAAATCAACAAGAGAAAAACAAGTTACATATAAGGAGAAACCCATCAGAATTACAACTAACTTCTCAGTGCAAAATATGAAAGCTAGAAGAATGTGGACCAAAGTGTTCCCAGTACTAAACAACTTTAGATGCCAACCTAGACTACTATACCCAGCAAAAATGTCAATTATAGTTGAAGGAGAAAGAAGAATATTTCATGACATGAACAAAATGAAAGAATACATGTCTAAGAAACCAACACTTCAGAAAATCCTTGAAGCAATCTAAAGAACAGAGGAAAAGAGCAACTATCCCTAAGCAATTCAAGAGAGAAAGCAACAAAACCATGACATTTTGTTCTAGTAATATTTATTTATTTATTTATTTATTTATTTTTTTGGTCAGGAGCAGCAAGTAGATTGGCTTTGGATTCTTTGATTTTTACACTCACTCAAGTGCTCTGGTAAATGCTTGCAGAGAACTTTTCTGGTGTATTCCTAATTTCTCGTTCACTATGTCTTAACTATTACTTCTTCAAGTTGTGCTTTCTGTTCTTGGACTTGAAATGCTTCTTTGGAGTGCTTTTCCAACTAGAATTCCATTTTGTATGCTTTGTCTTCCGAGATTTCTATGATGGCTGGTGGGCCCATTCTTCCTCTCATTGCATTGTTTCCACCAGTCATTGCACCTGACTCTTCTATGATCTTCCCCTGTGTTGTCACTGCTCTCCATCTTTTGTCTTTCTGATGGGCTGCTCTCGTGGCTTGATCCAGGTTGTCAGCCACTGGGGTATCCCATAAAGCAAGATGAAGGGCTTGGTGGATTTCCTCATTTTTCACTTTGACTGGATCAAGTAACCACTGAGGAGTATTCTCAGGACTTTGGATTTTGGTTGTGTTTGTTTGTTTGTTTGTTTGGTTTCTTGTTTTTTTTGGGGGGGGTGTCCATACTGCCTGTTTTGGTCCTATCTAGGCCTATGAATGTTGCAACTCCAACATTGTGTCTTTGGGGGAATTTTACACATATGGGTGCTGTATCAATAGCATCAACAACAATGTGGTCTGATGCATGACAACAGGATAAAATAGCAATATCATACTTCTCATCAATGACTCCTAGATCCCCCAATCTTCCATGTGTTCCTAGCATCTTGCCAGATTTTTTTTCTTGAATTATTATGACAGGTACTTTCCTCTGTTTCGATTCATTGCTAAGGAACTCATTGCTTTTTCAACCTTTTGGAAAGGGTTATGAACCAAACTTTTGAGATTTATTTCTTCTTGTGTCAATTTTTGAAGTTCTTATTCTTTCTCCTTTAATTCCTGTTAAGCATGAGAGAGTTTTATGTTTATATCTTCAATTGCAGCTTTCCTTTCTTTGAAAGCATCAGACGCTGTAGTTAAAGCTTCCTTTGCCTTGCTTAGCTAAGACACTGCACTGTTGTGTCTGATTAGGCTATATCTATCTTTGAAGGTGCTTCATTTTCTGATTTGTTGAAACCCATGAGCTCTTTCTCTAAACTCTCCTTCTCTTTCTGGGGCTCTTGTGTTTCCTGTTTAAGGTATGTCTAGTGTCCTCTATGTTGGTTCTGTCAAACAAAGTGACCACTTCAAGTTTCATCATTTATGTGCACAAAATTATTTGGCATACCAGACTGGATTTGCACGTGCAAACTTAAAAATCTGAATACTTAAAAAAATCCATTGAAAAACCAAACATTTGTTTATTACTTGTTTTGCGTGTTCAACCAAAATCCTAGGCATAAGAACATAAAAACCACATGCAAGTGTACAGATGGCCTCTGGAATACCAGAGAGTGTTACCAAAGGCCACTAAACCAATAAAGCAAATATAGGTCTCCTTGAGTCAAGCAAGACTCCTCCGTCAACACCAGCTACACTTCACCTGCCTGGAAATACTGTGCAGCAGAGGCAGCCATATGCTTGCATATCCCAAATCTAATTGGCTATTGGCTCTCTCCTTGGAGGGATAACCCACGTCTGATGCCACAAGCTTACATCCTCTAATGGTTAGGAGATGTTATAAGCCACAGTAAGACCCTGTCATATTTAACAGAAAAAAATGTAATTCATAGATTAACATACCATCCAAACATCTATGTCTATATCAAAGTAACCTACCATAACTATTAGTACTGGTTAAATACCTATATATCGAATTGCTTGTGCTTCATTAGTAGGATCGAAAGGTTACTCCTGGACAAACTGTCAGCCCATGAAAGGAAACAGCCAGAATTGACCAGAGTCCAAGACAACAGCACCAGAGAAAGTAGACTGTTTTGCTTCTCATCCACCTGTGCCCCTTTTCTAAGCCTAGGGAACAATCTGCAGAAGAGGGGGCGTGGTAGAATGTAAGGGCTGCAATTAGGGTCAATGGTGAAACTATAGCAATATAGTCTAGACACTCATTTGATCAACCTGATTGAACATACAATCCCCCCCTGCTGGATGGTGGGACCCATGGGCTGTGTGGGTTTGGGCACAACTTCCTGCAAATTGTTTTTACATGAAGGATGCTTGTACTCATAAATTAACACGTATTGCTAAAAAATGAAAAAAAAAAAACTGAGAGAAAGATGCAGGACAGTTATGGCAGAATGCATGATCTGGGATGGGGTGGGGTGGGGTGGGGGGAAAGGAAAGGAAAATATGCCTGAACTGAAGTGGAAAATGATGTATGAAATACACAAAGCATCAATAAAAAAAAAAGAACATAAAAAAAAACCATCATATGACAAGTCTATTCTGAATGTTACCTCAGGTCTGCATGTTCAATTGCATTTAATACTGATTGTAGAGACACTACGGCTTTTTCAGAAAGTTTGGTGACTGTGCAAAATTGGCAGCTTTTTTTTTTTTCTCATTTCTGTTTCCCTTTAAAAAGTAATAGGCTGGGGGCCGGGCGTGGTGGCGCACGCCTTTAATCCTAGCACTTGGGAGGCAAGGCAGGAGGCGATCGTTTGTGAGTTGCAAGGCCAGCCTGGTCTACAGAGCGAGTGTCCAGGACAGCTGGGGGCTACAGGGAGACCCTGTCTCGAAAGACCAAAAAAAAAAAAAAAAAAAAAAAAAAAAAAAAAAAAAAAAATAAAAGTGAATGCTGGAACACACAGCTCTAGAGATCCTGAATTTTGTATTGCCAATTTTTTTTTTGGGTACCATGAGGTTCATCTGACCTTGTGTTCAACATTAATTTTTTTTATTTTATTTATTTTCTGTATGTATAGAATGTACTGCCTGCATGCAAGTCTGTTGCACCCGTGTCGTGCAATGCCACGGAGGTCAGAAAGAGGGTCTTGGATTCCCTGGAACTGGATTTCTCCTGGAATTGGAGTTACAGATGTGGGTTTCTTACCACCATGTGGGTGCGGGGATCGAACCCGGGTCCCTGCAAGAGCAGTCGGTGCTCTTAACCGCTAGCTACCTCCTCCAGCCCTCACACATTAATTTTTTGAAACACTCATGGATTTAAAAAAAAGATTGGCGTGGCAGGAAAAGGGATTCTTTGGGGAAAAGGGATTCAGTTGTGTTGTAAAGAAAGGGATTTAAGCCGGGCGTGGTGGCACATGCCCTTTAATCCTAGCACTTGGGAGGACAGATGCAGGCGGATCTCTTGTGAGTTCAAGCCAGACTGGCTACAGGAGCGAGTTCCAGGACAGTTGGGGTTTTACAGGGAGAACCCTGTCTTGAAAAAAACAAAAAAAACAAACAAACAAAAAAAAAAAAAAAAAAAAAAAAAAAGAAAAAGAAAAAGAAAAAAGAAAGGGATTTAAGCCAAGCGTGGTGGCACACGCCTTTAATCCTAGTACTCAGGAGGCCGAGGCAGGTGGATCTTTGTGAGTTCAAGGTCAGCCTGGTCTACAGAGTGAGTTCCAGGACAGCTGGGGCTACAGGGAGACCCTGTCTGGAAAAGACCAAAAAAAAAAGGGGGGGGGATTTAATTGTGTTGCAAGGTGATTGTTCATTGTTTGGTTATTTTTCATTGTTACACTGTAATTATTTTCATTGTTATATTGTAATTTTTCATTGCTACATTGACACCATATGCCAAAAATGAGCCTCTAAATCAGTTCTTACGAATGAGAGGATTTGGGGCTGGAGAGATGGCTCAGTGGTTAAGAGCTCTGACTGCTCTTGCAGAGGACCCAGGTTAGATTCCCAGCACCCATATGGCGGCTAAGAACCATCTTTAACTCCAGTTCCAGAGGAATATAACACCCTCTTCTGACCTCTGAGGCATTGCATAACATGGGTGCACCAACCTACATGTAGACAGTACTCATAAGCTTAAAAAATAATAAATAAAAATTTTTAAAAAAAGAAATGACAGGATTTTCCTTGGGGAAAGGGATTCAGTTGTGCTGCAACGTGATTGTTCATTGTTTTCTTATCTTTCATTGCTATTTTGACATCAGATGCTGGAAATAGGCCTCCAGATCGGTTTTTCCCTGCCCTTCACCCAACTCCCAAAGTCAGTGCTCTGTCGTCTACTCACCTCTTCCTGGTCAGGGCCTTGGAAATCTTTTGGCTGGCCTGGAGGGTTCCTATATCCTTCCAGGGAGATCTCATTGTAGGAATCTTCTGTAGGGTTGGTAGAGTTCGGTGTGGATTTATTATGAGCTTTTTCTGTGCTGCTTTTTCTTTGTGTCTTTGGCATGTGGATTTATTTGTTTGTTTGTTTTTATTCTGGTGCCTCAACATTCACTGCACAGACTATAATCACTAATACTGCGCCTGCTAGATCCTCTGCACCACTGCTCCCCCAGGTTGAGGTGGGGGAGGGGGTTGCTACCTTGGCCCAAACACCAGTACCCTGTTGGCCAACTCATGCCATGTGCTGGGTGCAGGCTGGTGTGCTGTGTGCTGTGTGTGTGTCTAACTCTGCCCACGTCGCATGCTGGAACCCGAAGGTTGGAAGGTCCTGGGTGATACTAAGCCTCCACAGGTCACAGGGGTGCCCAAAACACCAAGGCAGACAGGGCTCACCTGGTCTTTCGCTCGCCGTTGCTGTGCAGGATGCAGGTGAAGTCTGCTCACTCCACGCTGTGGGCGCACTCTGGTGTGCTGTCTCTCTGACCACTTTCAAAGGGAGGCTGTGGCCATGGCCTAGAGCACTCTCTAGCAGAAGTTAAGGGCACTACCAGGAGAGTTCCTACCAGAGCCAAAAGACTTTTCAGAAGTGACATCAGCATTCTCTGATCAGAGCTAAAGAAGCCTGTATCTAGTTCAGAAGAGAGTTTCCACCAGGTCTTAGGGAATCTGTGATCAGGGCCAATGAAGTACTCACACTGGGGTCCAGGGTGCGTCTTAGGAGAGCCAAAGGAGGATTTGGCCAGGGTCAGAGGACATCTGTGAAGGAGTCTGATGGTAGTTTACTATGAGGTTAGATGGATTCTCTAAGTGATTAAAGTCAGTATCCAGTCAAGGTTCCATCCTAGGCTTCCAACTAGGGCCAAGGGATACTCACAATAGGTCAGAGTGGTGACTTCCACCAGGTTCATGGGAGACACTTTCGTAAGGGTCAAGTGCATTCTGTTCCTGGGGCTGAGTGAGATTCCAAGGGAGCCAAGGGAGGACTTTCTGACTATGTCTCAAGGGCAGTGCCCCTCCAGAGCCAGGCCTAGAGAGGTCTCTGACCAGGACAGAGAAAGGTTATAAAGAGGAAAAGAAGTAACAGATCAAGGTCCAGGAAACCTCCCAGATGGGATGAGGGTGCTCATAACAGGGCAGAGTAGTTTCCCTCCAGGGTCAGGGAGGCAGTGACCAAGGGAAGCTCCTTTTTCTGACAAAGGATAGTCTCAGACCAGAGTCAAGGCAAACACTTAAAAGGTCTTAGCTCCTTCTCTAACCGTGGCTGGGGGAGGCTTCACCAAGGCTGAGAGAATCTCCCAAGTGGAAGTATATACTATGGTAGTGTATAACAAGACCATAGGGAACCTGGATGATGGACCAATGTGTACTATGGACAGGGTCAAAAGCCATGTTGCAGGAGTAAGGACTGTCTCTTAACAAAGCCTTGGGAAGCGTCCTGCATAGTCTAGAGATGTCTCCAAGGTAAACAGAAAGAGGCTTATACCTGGGATCAAGAGGTTCACTAACATGAGTAGAAAAAAGAATGGATTAAGCTTGGGGATTGTGACAGGTGTTCATGCAAGTCTATAACAAGGATAGAGGCTTGTCCAAATGGGGTACAATGAGGCTTCAAAAAGATTTGAATGTGGTCTCAGACTAGGATTGAGGAAAGCTCCAAACAGGGTGGAGTGGGGAATCTGATCAATGTCAAGGGCAAATCTTAAGAGAGCCTATGGTAGTCTTACACAAGGCTGAGAGAGACCTTGAAGGGGCTGAGGAAAGCACTGCATAAAGTCCAGAGTCAAGGGTTATATCTCAAGAAGGCAAGGAGACTATAAGGGGAGACCAAAGAATCTTCTGAGCAGGGCCAATCCAAGTCTTCTAGCATGTCCAACAAAGACTGTGATGGGGCAAATGACGGCCTCAGCTTAAACACTAGGAAGCTCAGATCAGGGACTATGGAAGTCTCAAAGACTTACAGAGAGTAGGACCAGGAACAAAGTTTCTCTCATCAAAGCCAAGGAAGAATTTCCCAAGAAAGAACATAGAGATATCTCCAATGGACTATGTGGAAGTCTGCAAAGGATGCTAGGTAAACTCTAATGAGAATGGAAGGCAGACTCTGAACCCAGCCCAGAGAGGGTCCTAAAAGAGCCAAGGAAAACGTAGCCAACGGCAAAGGTTGGGTTCAGAAAGAGTTCTAGGGAGCCTATTAAGAAGGCCTAGAGCTTTTCCTACCAGGGTGGAGCAAGAGGTCAGATGTGTTCAGAGTGTCCAACAGGACGAAGGGTATTCTCTGACATGTGCATAAAGAGGGTATGAGCAGGGACAAAGACATCTTCTGACCAGTATCAGAGGAGACTATGCAAAGTGCCCCAAGAACTCTCTAGCAGGGGTAGACAATGGTCTCACACAAGGTCAATGAGAGTCTGTCCTAAGAGACCAGCCATCATTTGAGAGGGCTGAGGGAGGTTCTTACCAAGAGTAAAGGAGAACTTGCACCAAGGCCGGGGGCATCTGTGACTACGGGCAAAGGAACATATATGTAGTCCTATAACAGAGCATGATAAAGGTCAACTAAGGTGTCATAAGGAGTCTTGGGGCCATTTACAGTACAAGTAAAGGGAGGCTAAGGAGATAGCAAAACTAGTCTCAGAACAGGGTCCAGAAAGCCTCCCACCAGGGCTCTAGAGATGCTTGGAAAAGTGCATATTGGAGTCTGGGAACAGGGTCACAGGAGGCTCTCATGAGTGTCGTGGGTAACCTCCTTCCCAGGGAGACTGATAATCCAAGGGATGCAAGGGAAGTCTCTGTGCCTCCAACGAAAGCTCATACTAGGGAAGAGTGGCATGTACCTTAGACTATGGATAGGGGATGAGAGACCTTAACACTGTTGAGATATTTCTGACTGACGCTCAGAGAGGATCCAAGATGAGCAAAGGAGTCCTCTAACATTGTCCCTAGGGAGTCTGCCACCAAGGCCCCAGTGAAATATCTAACCACTGAGTGGGAGGCTGCCACAAGGCACCAAGTGGTCTCTGACAGAGGTTTAGAGAGGCTTCTCTAAGGGACCAGGACAGTCCCCAAATGGGAACTAAGATGGAGTGTCCAGTGAGGTCAAGGACAACTTAGCTGAGAGGTGTATTGGGACCACTACCAGGGTTCGGGGAGGCTCTAACTAAGGCCAAGGGAAACTTCAACCAGGACAGAGTAGATCTCTGACTGCCATCTAATAAGTCTCTTAGGAGGGTCCTAAGACTTTTTTTTTTGACAAGAGATGAGGGAGTTGTCAAAGGGACAGAGTTTATCCAAAAAGCACAGGACTAGGAAAGATAGAGGATGTGACCAGGGACTAAGAAGATGTCTGCCCAGGGCCAAGGGACTCTAGGCCAATATTCTCTGCAAGGGGAGGAGGGCTGTCACGGACCTGGAAACTCTCTGTCAAAGACAGTGGGAGATAGTTGTCCAAGAATGAGGAAGGGTTTCACAAGGACTGAGGGAAGTTTCTAAGGGACAGAGAAAAGCTGAAAGAGGAAGAGAGCTTAAGGAAGTGTCTGAAAAGCTGAGAAGGAGGCTGGGAAAGGAAATCAGGGTGTTCTATCGGCAGGTCTAAGGAAAGTCTCCAGTGAGGCCTTTGGCCCCTGAGAATCGCCTTCCCTTGCCTAGGCAAGTATCAAAGGAAATCAGAAGGAGGCTGGTTCTTGGGACCAAGGCTAAATTTCAACCATTCTGAGAGAGGCCTGGTCTAGAACGTAGGGAAGACTTTTTAAAGTGGGGGTCCATGATAACTTCTGAGCATTTCCAAAGTGGATGTCCAAATGAAGCAGAAGGAAGCTTCCATTGATACCAAGTGGAGCGTGATATCACAACAGGGGGCAGGGAAGCTCCAATATGGGCAGAGTGGGGCACCTGACCAAGGAAGAGGGTCCTCCAGTCCCGGGTTGTGCAAGCATTTACGGGGACCTGAAGGCAGTTTTGCCCAAGTGCTCAGGATGGTTACAAAGTGGTTTAAGGAGACTCAGCTGGGGTCAGGGCAAGAATCCAGGGCCCTGGAGCCATCTCTGAGGAAGAGGATGGGAGACATTGAACAGGGAAGGAGGCAATTTCTGACCTGGGCCAGGACAGAAGGTGGACTCTGACCAGGGCCAAGTGAGTTCCCTGGATCAAGGACTCTTGTCAGAAACTCCATCAGCCATGGCCCCAGTTTCTTTCACATCTTACTGGAAGCCTTACCTGGTTCTGGACAATGATCTCCTTCAGCCCTGGACATACAGTATGCAGCCTACTGGGTACATGCTGGGATACTGCCCTCTCCCACCAGAGGATGCTCTGAGCCCCTGTCATAGCCTCCCTTGTCCCTGGTAAGATAATGTCTTGGTCCATGGTCACATACTCCCTCTTCCCCATTCAGAAAGCTGCACGCTCTGTCTTTTTTTTTTTTCAAACTCTCAGTTCCTTTGACTGCTCCATCATCTCTGGTTAAAGAAGTTCTTGAAATCTCTCAAGATTGTTGAGAGCATATTCTGGCCAGGATCATAGAAGGTCTCTGAAGGAATATGATGGCAGTTACCAGTGATGGCAGAGGAGGGCTGCCAAGAGGGATAAAGCATTCCTGGACCAGGATCCAGGGAACTTTTGTTTAAAGCTCACCAATGCTCAGACAAGGTCAAAGGAGGCTCTTAAGGGGACAAAGGCACTCTCTGCACTGAGACTGCAGTTAGCTCTGAACAGGGCTGTGGGAATTCATCAAGACCAAGAATGGCCTCTGAGTCTGTCCCCAAGGAAATCTCTGAAATGAGCAGGGTTTAGGGTGGAGTTCAGTTAATGTTCACACCAGTGCAGACACAGTCTGCTACAAGGCTCCAAGGAAATCTCTGATGAGGCATGAGTGAAGTATCAAAGGACTGAAGCAGCCTGGAAGGGGAAAGAGGCTCAGAAAAGTGTCTGACAAGAGCAGAAGAAGGCTGAAGGAAAAAAATCAAAAGGTTCTATGGGAAAAGCCAAGGTAGGACTCATCCAGTGCTCATGAGCTATCTTGGACAAAGCCCTGGAAATCACAGCCCATGGCCTATGGGTATCAAGCTAAAAGAGGCATGTACTAGGGTCTAAAAAAGACTGATATGTTCTCATGCTAATCTCTGAACAATTCCCATTAAGAGCCTCCATAAGAGCCGAATGGAATGCCACCTCATTCCATGGGCCAGAGAGGCTCTTACATGTACAGAGTGAGCACCTGACCAGTAAACAGGGAAAATCTGTCCTTTGCAAGGGGAATCATTAAGGGGAGTTGGCTAGGGTAATTTTGCATAAATGTTGAGGTGGCTAATAAGGGGTCTAGGGAGCCTCAAGAAGGTCAGGTCAAGAATTCTGGGGTCCTAGCCAAGGAAGATAAATGAAGGCAATAAGATGGAAGGAAGACATCCTCTGACCTGGACTAAGCAAGGCTGCCAGCAGGCGGTGCCAAAGGAAAATTGTGATGAGGAGACTAGCAGGCTCCTACAGACCCAGTGAAGTTCAGTGATACAGGGAGTAGGCTGGTTACAGTGGAAAGCAGAGTTGTTTGAAGGACTCTGAAGATACTCTCTGGTAGGAGCAGAAAGAGACTGACAAGAAGGTGAAGAACTCTCAGACCAGGGTCCAGAAAGCTCCCCACCAGGGCCCTAAGGATTCTAAGAGTTTGCCACATTGGGGTCTGGGAACAGACTCAAAAGAGGCTTTCATGAGCACTATGGGCTAAATCTTCTTCCATGTGTGACTGTGACTCCTAAGGGTCCAAGGGAGGTCTCTGTGTCCCCTGGACAATGTCCAAGCAGTATGAGGTACAGAGTCCTCCAAAGTGGACAGATAGAGGCTGCAAACAAAGCAGGAGACATCTTGGAACCAAGAAGATGGAGATACTATCTAGGCTCAAGGGAAGTTCATAGGACGGTAGAATGGCAAGCATGTCTAACCTCTGGACAAGGGAGGATTGATATTAACAGTGCTGAGGAAAATATCTGACTGGAGCTGAAGAAAAATAAAGAAGACCAAGGTATTACTCCTACTTTGTCCCCACTTTGTCCTGTTAGGCCCTGGCTCAACAAGCTATCAACTCAGAAGCTGCTCTAAGACACCTTGTTGTCTCTAACAGAGGCTTAGAAGGGCTTCCTCAAGGCAAAGGGAAGTCCTCTAATGGAAGTAAGGAGTGGCAAATGAGGACAGTTGAAACTTAAATAAAGTTATCTCGGGGGCCCCTACCAGGGCTCAGGAAGGATATGACAAGGGCCAAGGGAATATGTAGCCAAGAAAGAGACTGGACTCCGACCAGTGTCAAGGGAGGCTCTTCAGAGCACTCTAAGACCATCCTTGACCATGGATGAGGAAGAAGTCAAAGGAATGAATAGTTTACCCAAGTGCAGAGTGTGCTGCATTCTGACTAGGGAGGAGGGAAGATATGACCAGGGAGCAAGTATTGCATATCAGGGTTAAAGAGAAGCTGTGAGGGGCTGACAACCTTCTCTGTCATGGGAGGAAGGAAAGCATTGATGATCCAGGATCCAGGGAGCCTCCAACCAAAGACCAGGGTTGCTCAGACCAGAGTCAAGGGATGCTCTTAAGGGTTCCAAAGGCAATTTCCAGACTGGCGCTGCTCAGAATTCCAAAGAAGGCTGGGTGAGACTCCATCTGGGCTGAAAGTTTTCTCTGAGTGTGTTGCCAGGGCACGGCCCAAGGTTGTCTCCCACCAATGCAGATACAATCTGCTCTCAGGCACCAAAAACACTTCAGACCAGGTCTGAGGGAAGCTTCGAATGAAGCTGAGAGATTCTGGAAGGGGAAAAGCACCTAGGGCAGTTTCCGAGGAGGGTAGCAGCAGCCTGGAGGAGGGGATCAAGGGTTTCTATGGCCAAGTCCATGGGAGGACACTGATGCTGCCCATGAGCTGTTTCTTAAAATGCCGTGGGAATCACCTTCCATAGTCTAGGGAGGTATCAAGGGAATCCAGAGAGAGGGTGGGGCCTGGAACCAAGGCAGGATCTCATCCTAGTTGAGAGTGGGGGTAGCATGGACTGGGGGCTAAGGAAGAAGGTGATAGGGTTCCATGTCAATCTCTGAGCATTGATGCCCTGTCTCAGGGTGGCAATGACCAAATGGCACAGACAGAGGCCTCCATAAGTGCAGAATTGAATGCAGTTTCAGTCCAGGGACCATAGTGGCTCCCACATGGAGACAGTGAGGCATCTATCCAGGCAAGAGTGTCACTCTGTCTGAGGTCAATGAAGTATTTAAGAGGGCCCAAGGGAAGTTTGACATAAAAGCTGAGATTGGCAATTAAGTGGTCTACAGCAGCCGCGCTGGGTCATGTCTATGGACTGTGATCCATTTCTGAGGAAGAGGAAGGGAGACACTGAGGAGGGAGGAAGTTATCTTCTGTCCTGTGCCAAAGAAGGCAGTTATTGTGCATGGCCAAAGGAAAACTGTGATACGATGAATGGCAGGCTCCAACAGGACCTTGAGAAGTTCACATGAGTTACTAGGCTGATCACAGATGAAGACAGAGGGAAACCAGTGTCAGGTAACATACGTGTCTTTTACAGGGCCAGGGCTTTCATGAGAACCTTGGGAGGTCTGCTGATGGGGCACCTGGGACAGTCTCCTATCTTGACAGAGGCAGGATTCTACCAAGCCAAGGGAGGTCTCCAAAGGGACAGAAGAAGGTGGATGCAAGGGGCAGTGTGTGTTCTCTCGGGCAAAAGGCATGATCACGAACAAAGACATTCCCCTGACAACTGACATGGGTGGCTGTGACCAGGGACAAGAGAACTGTCTACCTCCAGAGGAGTACTTTCTCCCACATGGCCAAACAAGGCTGTCAAAAGGTGCCCAGACAGTGACCAAAGCACAGGAAGCCTTCCATCAGGACACAAAGGAAGCTAGGACCATGGCCAATAGGGTTTTTGAATAGGGTCCAGGGAGCATACCATCATGGTCTATGGCAAACTCACACAAGGATAATGGAAGTATCTGCAGGAATCTCATGGTTATCACCATGGAGATAGAGAGCAGCTGCCAAGATGGTGAGAGCATTGACCAAGGATCCAGGAAGCCTCCAACCAAGGCCCAAGGCTGTTCAGACTAAGATCAAGGGAGGCTCATAAGGGTTCAAAAGGCAATCTCTAGATTGAAGGTGCTAGGAGCTCCAAACAGGGCTGAGTGAGACTCCCTCAGGACCCAGGGTATTCTCTGACTGTCACCAGGGGTTTTATCCCAACTGGGCATGCTCCCACCAACACACACACAGTCTGCTGTAAAGCACCAGGAGCATCTCAGACCAGGTCTGAGGGAAGCTTCAAAGAGACTAAGGAAATCTGGAAGGGGAAGAGGGCGTAGGGTAGTGTCTGAAAAGCACAGAGGGAGGCTAGAAGGATGGAAGTAAAGGTTTCTACAGGCAATGGTAAGGAAAGACACTGTTGATGTCCTTGGGCTGTCATGGAAATGCCCTGGGAATCACCTTTTCATGGTCTAGGGAGATATCAAGAGAACTCAGTGAGAGGCTGGATCGTGGGACCAAGGCTAAGTCCTATCTTAGTTTTGGGAGGCATGGAATAGGGCCCAGGGCAGAAGGTTACAGGTTCCCATGCCAGTCTCTGAGCATTGCCCACGGTGAGGGGGGGGAGGGTTAGGGGGAAATGTCTGGGCAGCAGTAGGGTTCTAGAAGTGTTGAATGGAGTGCAGTTTCACTCCAAGGGCTTAGAAGCCTCCAACACAGTAGGACATCTGATGAGAGAACAGTGTCAATGCCACATTGTCCACTCTCAGTGGAAGCATTTAAGGAGGCCCTAGGGAACATTGGCATGAATGCTGAAGATGGCTATGAAGGCCCAGCTCTAGGATTCCTCTAGAGGTGTCAAGCCCAGAGTTTCCCCACAGGGGTCAGGTCTAAAGACCAGGTACATTACGGGAAGGGAACACTAAAGGTGGAGGAAAGCATCCAATGATGTACACTAGTACTCAGGGCCGAAGGAGGACTGTGACATGGCAAATAGCAAGCTCCCACAGGACCCTGCAAAGCTCAGATCAGGGATCTGGTCACAAAAGAAGGCAGAGGAAGGTTGCCCAGGATCAGTGGTCTCCATTTTCAGGGTCAGGGCTTTCATGAGAGCATGAGGAGGCCTGCCTGTGAGGCTCATGACATCACCTTTAAACTGGACAGAAGCAGGCTTCTACTGGGACCAAGGGAGGTTTCCAGGTGCCAGAAGGTAGTATCTCAGCAGTGTATGGAGAGTCTTTGTTCAGGGTTTGAAGTCAGACCCCAGGAAGGCTTCTACCAGGGCAGAGTGCAGACTATGTCCAGGAAGGAGACTGGCCCTATAATGGCCTAGGCCCTTTTCCCACCAGGGCTTGCTGATTTGTGGATCCAAGGAGCAGAATATGTGTTCTGTCAGGTGGAGAAAGAGGGTATGATCAGGGAAAAAGGCATTTCTCTGACCACTCTCAAGGGTGCCTGTGACCAGAGCCAATGGAACTGTCTATCAGGGCAGAAGTTCCGTCTCCCACAAATGCCAAGGGAGGCTGTGGTAAGGGTTCCAGATACTTTTCAGGGCAGAGGAAGGCTTCCACCAGTGCTCAAGGAAACTCCAGCCATGGTTAGTGGAATTGTCTGGTGTGGGACCAGGAAGCTTCTTGTGAAGGGGAAAGGTAGACTATGACCACTCTGAAAGTGTATGAGGGCATTCTCTTGTGTGAGCACAGGGAGGCTGACAAGAGGGCAAGACAGTCTCAGACCAAAGTCCAGAAACCCTCCAACCGGCACCCCAGGGATGATCAGGCTAGGGCAGATTGACTATAATGAAAATGTTAAGGGGGCTGGGAAGATGGCCTAGCAGTTAAGAGCTCCAACTGCTCTTGCAGAGGACCCGGGTTCAATCCCCAGCACCCACATGGCGGCTGAGAACTGTCTGTAACTCCAATTCCAGGAGAACTCCAGTTCCAGGGGAATCCGACTCCCTCTTCTGTCCTCCGTGGCATTGCATGACATGGGTGCACAGACCTGCATGCAGACAGTACATTCATACACATAAATAAATAAAATATTAAAAAAATTTTAAAGAAAATGTTAAATCTTTGAAGAAAGAGATCAACAAAGACACCAGAAGATGGAAGGACCTCACATGATCATGTATTGGAAGAATTAATATAGTAAAAATGACCATCCTACTTAAAGTAATATATAGAATCAATGCAATCCCAATCAAAAAACATGACAATCTTCACATGATTGTAAAAAATATCCTAAAATTCATATGGATGCACAAAAGACCCCAAATAGCCAAAGCAACCATGAGCACAAAGAGTAATACAAGGAGTATTACTACACCAGATTTTAAAATATATTATAGAGCTTTAATCTTAAAAACAGCACGGTGCTGGCACAAAAATAGACTCTTAGATCAATGGAACATAAGTGAAGACCAAAAGGGAGGAATGCATCTTTGGCAAATAGTGCTGGCAAAACTGGATCACCACATGTTGAAGAATGAAACTAAACCCTGATCTTTCACCTTGCACTAAAGACAACTCCAAATACATCAAAGACCTCAGTGTGAAACCTGAAACTCTGGAAATGGTAGAAGAAAACATTTGCAGTAACCTACAAGATATAGGTGTAGGAAAGGACTTTCGAAATTAGACATTAGTTGCAGAAAATAAGGTCAACAATCAACAAATGGGACCTTGTTCACTAAACTAAATAGCTTCTGTAAAGCAAAAGAAAGAAAGAAGTGAAGATAAAACCCAGAGAGAGGAAGAAAATCTTCACCAGTGGCATATCTAACAGAGATTTAACATCCAGAGTATGTAAATTACTGAAAAAAACAAAAGACCAAGAAAACAAGTGACTCAATTAAAAGATGGGATGAAGATCTAAACAGAGAGTTCTCAAAGGAAGAAATAAAAATGGCTAAGTAACACCTTAAAAAGTGTTCAACATTGCTCGTAACTAGGGAAGTGCAAACTAAAACCACGTTAAAATTTCATCTAACCAGTGTCTAAAAGCAAGAAAACGAATGATACCAAATGCTGGAGAGGTTGGGGAGAAAGGAGAATGCTCATTCAATGCTTGTGTGGTTGCAATCTTGAGCAACCCCTATGGAAAACAGTGTGGAGAACTCTTAATGTCAAAATTACAGAAGGTGATCTCCGGCCAGGGGTGGGGAAGGTGAAGTAGGGTGCCAAGAAAGAAGCAAATATAATGGCAATTAAGACTGACTGAAAAATTATGTATGAAACACATAAAAAATTCAATAAAAAAGAAGGGAAATAAAACTAAAAATGAACCTACTATTTGACCCAGTCATAGGATTCATCCTATAGCATAGATAGTTGAACATCCATGTTTACTGGTGCTCTTTTCACAATAATGAAGAGACTGAAGCAGCCTAAGTGTCACTCAATTGAGGAGTGGATAAACAAAATCTACAAAAATTTATACAATGGAGTTCTACTCAGCGGTAAAGAAGGATGACATTGTGAAATTTGCAGGTAAATGGACGAAACTAGAAGCTGATATGCTCAGTCAGCTCAGAAAAATAAATGACATATGTTGTCCCTCATTTGTGGATCCTAGCACCAAATCCTTATATGTAAGTATATATCCTGATGTAACTCCATGGAAATGGAAAGGAACCATGCATATGAAAAGAATCCAAGAAGGGAAAGGGAAAGAGGGAACCTGAGACAGAAGACTAGTAAGTGACAGGTGTTACAAAAGGAGAAATGGATAAAATCAGGATATCTAAATGGGAGGAGAGAGGAAGGGTTATAGAAGTAAAGGCAAGGATAAAGGGAAAGAAGACCAAGAGAAGTGGGGCCATAGGAGATTTGTATTATCAAGGGAGAAATGGGAAAAATGAGGATGCTTTAAATGCGGAAGTCATGGAGGGAAGGCTAGACAGAGAAAAGGAGAGAGGAGAGATAAATTAATGCCTAGCTGGGATTAAAAAAATACCTGAGAGAATCATATTAGTCTAACAATATGTTGACAATTACACATACAATGTGTCTACATGAGTCCATGTGCAAAGCTGAAGGCTACATAACAACAGTACCAAAAAGGATAAATCTTCCTTTGAGTCGTTGGCCAGGGTAGTGCAAGAGGCTCCCAAAATTACACAGGCAATTGACACAGGCCTTGATTGCCTCCCAGTACCTGAAAGTAAGACCCCATTGCTGAAGACAAGACATACTTTGGAGACCAGATTTGGAGCAATACAGGGGAACTGACCTGAAAGCCACTTCCCTTGAAGGCTAGCTCTCATAGTTTGGAGAGCACTATGCAAACCACTAAAGTAGAACAGCAATCAATGGTGCAACACCAGCTTTTAAAGAGCTGAACAAAGACTTCACAAGTGAGGAATTAGAGATGGCTGAGAAACATCTTAAAAAGTGTTCAACATCACTAATAATTAAGGAAATGAAAATTAAACCCACTTTAAGGTATCATCCCACTCCAATAAGACTGGCTAGGATCAAGAAAACAAATGATACCAAGTACTGGAGAGGTTGTGGGGAAAAGGGAACACTCATCCACTGCTGGTGGGAATGTAAACTCTTACAGCCACTATGGGAAGCAGTGTGGAGAACCCTTGGAAGACTCAAAATGAGCTTGCCGCCTGACCCAGTCACACCACTCCTGGGTATATATCCACAAGACTCATCTTACCACAGAGATACATGCACAGCCATGTTTATTGCAGCTCTCTTCACAATAGCAAAGAGCTGGAACCAACCCAAGTGCCCCTCAACTGACGAGTGGATAGAGAAAATGTGGTACATCTACACAATGGAGTTATATGCAGGAGTAAAGAAAGATGACATCATGAACTTTGCAGGCTAATGGATGGAGCTAGAAGATATCATGCTAAGTGAAATAACACAGTCCCAGAAAAACAAATGAGGAATAGTATCTCTGATCTGTGGATGCTAACACCAATTACCTAATTGTATCCCAAACTGAGCAGCGTTAATGTGATCTGAAAATAACTGTGCTATATTGTGAATCCATCAAAAATAAATAAATAAATAATTTTAAAAAGACCATATATCCATGTCAAACATCATGTGACATCACTGCAATAGTGGCAATTTTATCTTGGGAGCAATCAGTGGCTAACTAATTGGATTTTAAGCCCACTCAGTGAGAGGAAACTCATGTGTGGTATTGTAAACATAGCCAGATCCTCACAACTGGAGAGGGCATAGATCTTAGAGAAATCCCCAAGGTTAACACATCCTTAGTCTAAAATAACATCTTACTAACTGCAAAATAGTCATCCTTATATTTACCCACAAATATCCCAGACACCACTCAAAAAAGAGGCTTCTTTTGCACCAGATGAAGAATAGTACAGAGTCCCACCACTGGACACACACAGACATTGTGAATTGCTCATGCTTAAGCAAAACATCTATAATATAACCTCTACACATAAGCCCCAAGAATTGTCAAACAATTACCCAAGAAGACATTACCTATTTCTTAACTCTCGTTAAGGAAGCTTTTCCATGAAACAGAGTCCAGGAACTCAAAAGGGCATGACTGGCCAAACCATGGATATTAGAAGTCTACAGAGTGTGCTTCCATGGATAGGTCACATGTTTTCAGCTTCACTCACCCAGGGCTCAGGAAACATTGCAGAAGAGGGGCAGAGAAATTGTAAGAACCAGGCAAGAGGTGCAAAACCATATGGAAATGAATCCTACAAGCTCCTGGGACACAGTTTATATGAACCTACAGCATTGGTGTCAGCATGCACAAGGACCATGCAAGCTCAACCACACAAAAATCCAGCATGGAACTGCAGAAACAGGTAGCAGAACACAATCTTTGCTGAAGAAATAATAGCAGCTGATTATGGTTGGGTGAGGAAGAACTGGCCTTCTTTAAAAGAGGGACTCTGGATAGGCTGACTAGAGCTCAGAGAATGAACTGGCACTGAGAAATGGCCAAGGAGAGCAATTTGGCATAATAGACTCTAACACAAATGACAGAATGTATGAATTCCAAGGAAAGAGGAGCTGTGAGAGAGTGTCATTGTAGAAGGGGCTCTAAAGGGGATTAAGATTCATTGAAAAATTATCTATGAAATACCCAAAATTTCAATAAAAATTATAATAAAAAGGAGAAAAAAGCAAATATGACAAAACAAAACAAAACAAAAAAGATAAGAAATTTTTATCATTTGAGCTAAGCCCATAGACTGCAACTCTCTGAAAAAAAAATAAACCAAGAAAATAATCATATTTACATTTGCTAAAAAATAAACAAAACAATTGTAGACTTACACAAAGTGGTGAAGAGCTTCATTAGAAACTTGTGTCTTGGGGCTGGAGAGATGGCCTAGCAGTTAGGAGCGCCAACTGCTCTTGCAGATGACCTGGGTTTGATCCCCAGCACCCACGTGGCAGCTGAGACCCATCCATAACTCCAATTACAGGAGACCTCCAGTTCCAGGGGAATCCGACGCCCTCTTCTGACCTCCGCGGCATTGCACAACACGGATGCACAGACCTACGTGCAGACAGTACATTCATACACATAAAATAAATAAATAAATAAATAAATAAATAAATAAATACTAACAAAAAAAGTGTGTCTTTTTTAAATGTGTCTCCCTATAGCTACAGATGTCCTAGAACTCACTATGTAGACCAAGTTGACCTTGGTCAGTCGACCTCAGCCCCTTGAGTGCTGTGATTAAAGGCAAGTGCCACAAGCCTCAGCTTATATAATAAGCTACACAATAAGTCACACAATAAGAATGAAAATACATTCAAGTTACTATATCAAGGACAATTAACTTGAAACAAGTAAAAGATAAATTGTTTCAAAGGTCCTGATCTTTCCATTTTTAAGTTTCTTTCTTTCTCTTTCATACTTTTATTTTATTTTATTTTATTTTTATTGATGTTTTGTGTATTTCATACATCATTTTCCAATTCAGTTCAGGCATATATCCCCTTCCCTTCCCCCCACCCCACCCCTACCCATCCCAGTTCATGCATTCTGCCATAACTTTCCTGCATCTTTCTCTGTTTTTTTGTTTTGTTTTCATTTTTTTAACAATAGGTGATAATATGTGAGTACAAGCATCCTTCATGTAAAACCAATTTGCGAGCAGTTGTACCCAAACCCACACAGCTCATGGGTCCCACCATCCAGCAGGGGGGGCTGTATGTTCAATCAAGTTGATCAAATGAGTGTCCAGTCTATATTGCTGTAGTTTCACCATTCACCCCAATCGCAGCCCTTACATTCTACCACGCCCCCTCTTCCGCAGATTGTTCCCTAGGCTTAGAAAAGGGGCACAGGTGGATGAGAAGCAAAACAGTCTACTTTCTCTGGAGCTGTTGTCTTGGTCTCTAGTCAATTCTGGCTGTTTTCTTTCATGGGCTGCCAGCTTGTCCAGGCATAACCTTTCAATCCTACTAATGAAGCACATGCAATTAGATATATAGGTACTTAAACAGTATAATATATAGCCTTTCAATCCTACAAATGAAGCACACGCAATTAGATATATAGGATTTAAACAGTACTAATTGTTATGGTAGGTTACCTTGGTATAGACACAGATGTTTGGATGGTATGCTAATCCATGAATTACATTTTCTTCTGTTAAGTATGACAGGGTCTTCGTGTGGCTTATAACGTCTCCTAACCATTAGAGGATGTAAGCTTGTGGCATCAGCCATGGGTTATTCCTCCAAGGAGAGAGCTAATAGCCAATTAGATTTGGGATATACAGACATATGGCTGCCACCTCTGCACAGCATTTCCAGGCAGATGAGGTGTAGCTGGTGCTGACGGAGGAGTCTTGCTTGACTCAAGGAGACCTATATTTGCTTTAGTGGCCTTTGGTAACTAATAATTAAGGAAATGGAAATTAAAACCACCTTAAGATACCATCTTACTCCAGTAAGACTGGCTAGTATCTTTCATAGTTTTAATTATTTTTGTATTATTATACAACCAGAATCTCTTAGAAAAATATACAGACATTAAAAGGAAGGACATACTACTCAAAATCTCACTCCCCAGAGAAATCTGTTTCTAATACCTTACGATAACAATTTTCAAATCTATATGAGACTTTTCTAAATGAACAAGTAATGTAGCATGCTTTCTGCCAAGTTGCATTAAATCAAACCAAATCAACCTGATTCAGTTAATCAAATGCTGTCAAAATTGTGAATTTCCAGTTTGGCTTTCTACTAATCCTAAATTGGTTCCCAAACCAAATCAAATGAAAATTATTGTAAAGCAGCAATTTCTAAAACCTCTCATTTAACAATTTGCCAAAATATTGTTAAAATAGCTCATGTTCAGAAGGAAAAAGCAGGATTGCCCCTCATAGTTTGTACATATATAACTCGCTTCTTCCTTCCATTTCTAAGCCAGATGTATAGAATTGTAGACACCTTGTTGACTGTATTACACTAGGAATTTCTTGTCTTATCTCCTCTCTCATATTAGAGGCTGTGATTATCTGATTATAGTGTAGAAATAAAACACTATTAGAAATAGGATCTATGTGTCTTATGAACTATAACACAAAACCATGCCAAATGTTATATATAGCAGAACCCAATGTTTGCTGAAGAAATAATAGCAGTTGATTATGGTTGGGTGAGAAAGAACTGGTGTTCTATGTGCTTCTTGTATTTGTATGGGTTTATCTTTTTTCAGTTTAGGGAAATTTTCTTCTATCATCCTGTTGAAGATCTGGTCAATAGTGTTGTCTTGGGATTCTTCTCCTTCCTCTATCCTTATGATGCGGAGGTTTGGTCTTTTCATAGTGTCCCACATTTCCTGGTTGTTCCATTCCTGTGTTTCTTTTTTTATTTTTCATAATCTTTACTTGAGCATTATGGTTGGTCCATGTTATCCTGAAGGTCTGATATTCTTTTTTTCTGCTTCTTCCATTCTGCTTCTGAGGCTTTCCCCCATCCTTTCCTGTTGATTAGCTGAGTGTTCAATTTCCTTTTTCATTTCATCCTGTGATTTCTTTAGTATTTTCACTTCCTTCTGGAGCCTGTCATCCTCATCTTGTAGCTCCTTGGTTGGTTGGCCATTTTCTTTTTTCAGTTTGGCCTGGGATCTTTTCAGCATTTCCACTTCCTTCTGGAGTTTGTCATTTTCTCCCTTTAGTTCTTTCCAAAGTTTGTCATTATCTCCCTCTAGGTCCTTCTTGAGTTTTTCAATCTCTCCCTTTAGTTCTTGCCAATGTTTGTCATTATCGCCCTCTTGGTACTTGTTGAGTTTTTTCATTCTCTTCCCTTAGTTCTCTAATTTCTTTGAATATGTCTCCAATTGTTTTTCTAAAGTCCGTGTCTTGGTTTCCTTCCAGGGAGATCTCATTTTAGTAGTCTTCAGTAAGGTTGGTAGACTTCAGTGTGGATTTATTATGAGCTTTTCCCATGTTGTTTTTTGTGTGTCATTGGCATGTGGATTTGTTTGTTTATTTGTTTATTTGGGTTCTGGTGCCTCAACATTGGCTGCACAGACTATAATCACTAATACTGAGCCTACTAGATCCTCTGCACCACCGCTCCCCCAGGCTGAGCAGGGGGCGGGGGGGGGAGCAGCTTGCTACACTATTGGCCAGCTCATGCCACGCCCTGAGTGCATGCTGGTCTTGTGCTGTGTAGTGTGCGTCTAACTCCACCCACGTCACATGCTGGGACTGGAAGGTTGGAAGGTCCCAGGAGATACCAGCCCTCCACAGGGCACATGGGTGCCCAAAGCAGGCAGGCCTCACCTAGACTTTTGCAGGTTGTTGTTCTGCAGGACACAGGTGAAGTCCACTAGCCCCATGCACTGGACACACACTGATCTTGTGCTGTGTGGTGCACTGGAATCTTTTTCTTAACTGCCAGCTTTTTTTCCATAGCATATGGGCACAATGTGTGTTTTTTTTTCAATTCTATTTTAATAATTGTCTTAATACGAACACTATGTAACCCTGGTTATATTATTGAGATACTTGAGAGTACTCAAGAAATGGAAATTTTGAACCTATATGTCATTCAGTTGTCAGTAGCTAACCTAAGAATATACATAGATAATAAACTGTACTCGGGTCTACTTTGTAGTCATCCTTTAAACTAAGCAATGTTCACAATGTGCTCTTGGCATTGAGAAAATAAGTTTTGTAGCCTTCAATAAAAAAATCTATTAATACTGTTCATTTGTAGAGGAAAAGATGTGTCAAGAAAGATGAAAAACTATAGACTGAATTCCTATGTAGTCTACAATACACAAAATTAAAGAGATAGATCAGTTAACTAGCAATGATCATGTGATGCTTTAAAGATGAAAAATATATTGTGTACACACACACACATCGTATTTCATTGTGAATGCTACTTTTTAATGTAGGATTCGATAAAACTGTTGCTGAAGGCAAGTAAAGTCATGTAGCAGGTGTGACTAGAATTTGAATCAAGTTCCGTTTCCAGAGTCAATGTGTTAAGCTTACTATTAACTATTTCAACAAAGATAGATGTTATAAGTCTGTGAGAAGTAAAAAAGTATCATGTTACAATATTTAATTTCTTGTTTGTGTGAATGGACATATATGTGTTAATGTGGTATATATGTGTAAGGTGTGTTCACATGTGTGTATGGGTGTGTTTTGCTCTGCATGCATGGGGAGGCCAGAGAAGGACATAGTGTTTCCTCATCTATTACTCTCCAACTTATTCCCATCATATGGGGCCTCTCACTGAATCTGAAGCCAGGCTGATGACCAGCAAGCTCTGGTGATCTTTCTGTCTCACCCCATATAGCACTTAGGTTATAGGCACATGTTGGCAAGGTTGGCTTTTTATGAAGATTCTGAGATCAGAGCTTAGGTCTTCATGTTGGCACAGCAAGTGCTTTTACCCACTAAGCTGTCTTTCCATCCTTTATAACTTTTAATTCTTGCTTGTAATAGAACCCTGTTATATTTCTTTTTTTAAATTTTTTTAAATTTAATTTTATTTTTTTAATTTTTTATTTATTCTTTATGTGTATGAATGTGCTGTATGCATGTAGGTTTTTGCACCCATGTCGTGCAATGATGCGGAGGTCAGAAGAGGCTGTCGGATTCCCCTGGAACTGGAGTTAAAGACGGTTCTCAGCCACCATGTGGGTGCTGGGGATTGAACCCAGGTCCTCTGCAAGAGCAGTCAGTGCTCTTAGCCACTAGGCCATATCTCCAGCCCCTATTTTGTTATTTTTTTCTGTGTATGAATATACTGTCTGCGTGTAGATTGGTGCACCGGTGTTGTCCAATGCCGTGGAGGTCAGAAGAGGGCGTCAGATTCCCCTGGAACTGGAGTGAAAGACGGTTCTTAGCCACCATGTGGGTACTGGGAATTGATCCCGGGTCCTCTGCAAGAGTAGTCAGTGTTCTTAACCACTGAGCCATCTCTCCAGCCCCTAACTCTGTGATATTTCATAGTTTTATATAAACAACAACATTTATCATACCCAGTGTTCTCCAGCTAAGACAAAATAAATAAATAATGACAAACAAATCTAAGGCCAGATGGACATGGTGGCACCTGGCTTTAATTCCAAAATTCCAAAAGTCAGGAGGCAGAGACAAGCCAGTCTCTATGAGTTTAAGGCTAGCCTGGTCTACATGTTGAGCACTAGGCCCACCAAGGTATTCAGTGTCACCCTGTCATCAATCAATCAATCAATCAATAAAAAATAATAAATAAATAAACCTGTAAGACCATTTCCATGCACAGTAATTTCCAATAGTAGAGTCCCCAAGTAAAATGAAGAAGATAAGACTATCACTAGCACTTTTTCCATATTGTCATAAAGTATTTGACATAGTATGGGACTTTGGAGAACTGTCAGCTTCCACGTAGTGTTTCATCCTCACAGCATAGTTAATAATTGGAAAGAAGGGGGGAAATGTGAGAGAATAGTAGTTGCATATATCTTTAAATAAAAATGGCTGTATGAATGTTCTTGAAGACTAAATCAGGATTTCTGCTATTCAACTTACCTCAATCTGTGTCAGAGTGTGAAACATGTCATTTTCCTGGAATCTATGCAATAACATTTCCAATACTATCAAATGTTTAGCCTTCAAATAGATGAGAGTTTCTGTGTTCTTTTGTGTGCTGAAAACCTGCCTGCTTTATCATCTTTCACACTGTCTAATTGCTCCTTCTTAGAAGGGTTACACTGACCTGGTCTAATCATCAGTTGGCAGTGAATCACTAACAGGCAGGTGCTAAGAATGAGACATTTATCCTTGTAGCATCTAAAGCACCATAGCGTTATTAATAAAGACAATTTTCCATGTTCAGGGAGATCTTAACTCTTTCATAGTATCCAGTCTACATTCAAAGTTATGTTTTTAATCCTCTCATTTAGTAAGTTGTTCTATATTCCTCAGCAGTCTTTCAGAAACACAACTGTCTATCACACAAAATAGTTGCTAGCCTTACAACCCGCATGATTCTCTTCCCATTTTTATTCAAGGGGGGAGCAGCTATTTAGATAAAATCTTGGGGAGGGGTAGCAAGAAGTAGGCATAGAGAAAAGATTCTATAAGCAATGAACAACCTGTCAGCTCTCCTTACTGAATAATTTCCAAATCATCATTTCCTGAAGATGTAAGGACTAATGGAATTCATTCACAGATCTATACTCACTTCAGGAGTTACAGTAACTACAGTTACAGACAACCGTACAGTACAGCACTCATCAAAAAAGCTTTTTTGCAATAGATGTGGGCTACTGCAGAGTTTCACAACTGGTCAGACACAGAGACTATACATCTGAGAGATGTCCAGTTCTAGGTGAGACATCTACAGTTGAACTTCACCTAAGTTTTCTGGAACATAGTGGTTCAAAGTGTAGAGAGAAAAATAATGCATCCCTCAACCCTCACCAGTGAAGGTTCCTTATATAACAAAGTGTGATGCACATAGAAGGCCACAACTGGCCAAATAATAGGAGACTGCAGAGCATGTATCCTTGGGTAGGACTCCTATATTGAATTTCACCCATTTCAGAAGAGGAAGGCAGAAAGATTGTAAGAGCCAGGGATAGCTCATGAACACAGGAGCAGAGGTTTTCAGGCCACTGGAAACTTGCACATGTGAACTTGTAGCAATGGTGGCTTTGAGCACAGAGCCAGTGCCAACTCAATTACCAGAGGGAAGGAAAAGAAATGGGTGATGGGCCTGCTCTAGACTGAGAAATATTGGAGACTGATGGCTGAGTGAGGGACTGTATGCCTTACTTAAGATCTCTAGATGGGCTGAGTAGACTGCAGTGGATGAATTTGCACTAAAGGACTTCTGGGGACAAATGCTTTACTGGGTAGGATTTAACATGTATGGAGGAATACATGAGGTCTTATGAGAGGTTAGAGAGTCATGGATAGGGGAGAGGGTCAAATCTTGATTAAGAAGTGTTGTATAAAATTATAAAAGCTCAATAAATAAACAAGCATTCTTCTTCCATAACAATTTTAAAATAGAAAATTCCAAAAATGTAATTTATATTGAAAATAAGAAGAATAAGAATGCCTAGCTCAGAAACTGATGTACAGCGCAAGGAATAGGTTGCCTTCAGTTTTGCCCAGGATATTTCGAGGCTACATAATCAACTTGAAATCTTGTGATACTCTGAGGCATAACAATCTAGGTTACTGACACATAGTTTAAGTTAGTCTATCCTGGAAATTACCAGAGGATTACCATGTTCAAATCTCAAAGTAGTCTATGAAGCATTTATCAACAAAGATCTAGCTTCAAAGTTAGCACTACTTCAACTCATGTTCCTAAAGCAGTCTTAGAAAGAAATTATTCCCTGCAGAGCTTGAGTGAGAATTTCCTTCAATCCCCAATCTGGCCTTGATGGAGTCTCTCAGCTTTTAAAGTATGAAGAATGATTTTACTGACGGTTTTCCTTCAGGTTACTGCATGCCTTCAGGAATTGCTCCCATTTGGAAGGATGTAAATTTTGCTTAGGAAATTCAGTTAGAAGCATACTGATTTACAACATTTGAAGAACTTCATATTTTTATACCTACATGTATACAGTTAATGCAATTATTAAACTTTTTCAGTATATATTTTAAGTGTTTTATTTTTTATCTTAACTCTCAGATTCACCTTTATGATATGGGCACTCTTAACACCTCAGCGCTACAGGGCAGAGAGGTATAAAGATAATTTGACTTGCCCAAGATTGTTCCCAAATGAAACATTTTGATAGATTTTTCATATATATACAACATACTTCACTTGTATAAAGATAATTTAGTGCTTTTCAGGTGTGATATGTACAACCAATGTATTTTTTTTACTTTCTTGGAAATTAAAACCACATTTTTCTACTTCAAATGTTTAAGGTTTTTTCAGCATATGTCAATTATGTGTAATAATTATTTCCATTATGACTCCATTATGACATTTTATGTATATATTATATATTTTGATCATATTCATCCTCTCCATTACCTTCTCTTTTCACCCCTATCATTCCTACTAATTCCCTTTCTCTTTCCAACTAGTCTTCCCTTCAATTTGCATATATTTTTATGACTCAGTGAGTTTTAGTAAAATTGTTTACAGAAGCATCAGTGAGCAACTTACCCACCACTATACTTCTCTACAAAATGTGTGCATGTCTCTCTCCCCCTGCAACCATTGCATCTCCCTATGCAGCTAATTACCTCTAGATCCTCAAAGGGTGATGAGGCCTTGCAAGCCCTTCCTTTTAGAAAGCATTACCTATATATCTTGAGGAATGGGGCTTTATGAGCCTCCCCAACCTAGTCCCAAATCATGTGCAGGTCATCAGAGTTGTAGAGAGTTTAACAAGTCAACAGCTATGTCATGCCTGGAAAACATCAGTTCACACTGTTCCATCCATCCATCAGTACTAACATTTTTTCTACCCTTCTTCCAGGATTTTCCCTGAGCTTTAGAGAGGAAAATATAGATCACCCATTTGGAGCTTAGCATTCAGTAGTCATTTATTCTCAGCAATTTGATCACTGATGAGTTAGAGTTACACTTTCTTACTGATTTGCTTTTCTACATTTTCTTTCATTAATTACATAATGAATTTTCAGATACTTGGTATACAAACTTTCCCTCAGTAAATAAGATAGAAGATAATACTCACACATGGACTGCTAAACATTCCAGAGAATAAACTTGATGTGTAAAGAACAGCCATCCTAGTAGGTGGGTGATGTCAGAAAAAACTAATTTCAATAGCAAAGAAAGAAAAGAAACATTGGAAAATAAATAAACTTCCAGAGTGTCCTCCTCTTAGTGTGAGTGAGTGCCAACTACACAACTTAAGACAAAGAAAGAGCCTTAAACCAGCTTAAAACAGCTTAAGACAGCAAAGAACGTTGGGAAACTGGCACTGTACTTTCAAAAAACAAAGAAAAAGGAGAGGGAAAAGGATAGAGAAAAGCACATTTCTCTCCCTTTGACTATCAGATAATTAAAATAATGCATCCTGGGAAGCTAAGATTTCTTCAGGAATCTCTTCTTGGGATAAGGAAAAGGTTGAGGCCCTGGTACCAGTCAAGGGGAGAGTTATCTCCTAGAAAGATACAGAGTTCTGACAACTTGTTAACTTATCAGCCCAATTTATAGGACAGAATGGAGCTCAGAAGATGATGGATGGGAGCACATGTGAACCACCTGCTCACTTATGCATACGTCTTTCCTTTCATCTACACCCAAATCCCATGTCGCCTCTTTGTTCCTCTTCTGAATGTAGTAACATTGAATGATTTTCCCTTTTTTGCTTTTCATTGATTTTTTTCTTTAATTGACCTATGGAAGATTGGTAGCCAAGTTTGTCTTCTTAGTGCTACCAAAGCTTGGGTTCTGACTTCTAAATTCTATACTATCTACATCAGTGAAAGTGATGAGGGGAGGAGGAAGAAATCCCTTAAGCAGTTTAGGGTAAAAAGATCCCACAAGAAAATTGAGCAGTTTCTTTCTTGGCTAAGAGCTGGAAATTCTTTTAGACATGCAAGTGCACTTGTCCTTGTCCAAGGCAAGAGATGCCAGAATTATCTAAGCTAAAGATTTTTCTGGTTCTGCTATACCTAGAAGCTGGAGGTGCCAGGAAGCAGGTCTGTTGATTGTTTCTAGTCTCTTTTTCCTAAAGCAGAACTCTATCCCTGGAAAGCATACTGGGAACCTGAACAGCACCTCAATGGACCTGGATGCTTGGAATGAGAACTGGACTGACCAGATCCTCTCCCCTATCCCTCCTCCTTCCACCAAAGCCTCATGAACTTGGGCAGTGGGACACAATAGTATCGCACTCCTAGGGACATATCTGGCTGTACAGTAGCTCTGCTTTCTTTCTCTCTCCTAGGCTTCCTATAAGAAAATACTTCTGCCTGGAAATACTGTGCAGCAGTGGCAGCCTTATGTCTGTATATCCCAAATCTAATTGGCTATTGGCTCTCTCCTTGGAGGAATAACCCACGGCTGATGCCACAAGCTTACATCCTCTAATGGTTAGGAGATGTTATAAACCACACGATGACCCCGTCATACTTAACAGAAGAAAATGTAATTCATGGATTAACATACCATCCAAATCTGTGTCTATACCAATGTAACCTACCATAACAACGAGTACTGTTAATACCCTATATATCCAATTGCGAGTGCTTCAATTAGTAGGACCGAAAGGCTATATAGTACACTGTTTAAATACCTATATATCTAATTGCATGTGCTTCATTAGTAGGATTGAAAGGTAGCCTGGACAAGCTGGCAGCCCATGAAAGAAAACAGCCAGAATGACTAGAGACCAAGTCAAACAGCTCCAGAGAAAGACTGTTTTGCTTCTCATCCACGTGGCCCCTTTTCTAAGCTAGGGAACAATCTGGGGAAGGAGGGCGCGGTAGAATGTAAGGGGCTGCGATTGGGGTGAAATGGTGAAACTACAACAATATAGACTGGACCTCATTTGATCAACTGTTTTAAATTGACATAAAGCCACCCCCCCCCGCTGGATGGTGGGACCCATGAGCTGTATGGGTTTGGCACAACTGCTCGCAAATTGGTTTGACATGAAGGATGTTGTACTCACAAATTATCACTTATTGATTAAAAAATGAAAACCAAAACAACAACAACCCAACAAACAGAAAGATGCAGAAAGTTTACGGCCAATGCATTGATCTGGGATGGTAGGGGTGGGGCGGGTGAAGGGAAGGGGTTATATGCCTCGAACTGAATTGGAAAATGATGTATGAAATACACAAAGCATCAATAAAAAAAAAAGAAATACTTCTGCTTAAATTTACCCTCTCTGATCCATGAATTTCCTTCTTCAATTTTGTGAGCAAATTCATAAGACAAGATCCAAAAAGCCATTGGCTTGCATTGGCTGTTGTGGTTGTTGAGTTTCCAGAACCCTAGCCTCTCAAGCTAACTAAGCACAAAAGACCAAAGAAAGGCTCTGTCACTCTCAAAAACACCGAGAAAGAGCAACAATGCAGGAATAAAATTGTCTCTCCTCAGCACTCTACCTGAGCAGTAGCAAGAAGCCACTTTAATAAACCCCATCATACCCGCTCCCCAAGTTGGCTATGAGGAGCTCTAGAGACAAAGGTCACCCATTGCATGGCACACTAGGATCATGCAGTAAAATATTGACATCTACATATAATTGAGACATGGCCTGCCAAATCCTTATAGACAGAGGAGACAAGCTATGAATCAGAAATACATGCTAAAAGGTGAGATGATGAAAAATCAGTCTGCAACATATATCTAATTGCGTATGTTTCATTAGGAGGATCGAAAGGCTATATAGTATACTGTTTAAATACCTATTATCTAATTGCACGTGCTTCATTAGTAGGATCGAAAGGTTATGCCTGGACAAGCTGGCAGCACATGAAAGAAAACAGCCAGAATTGACTAGAGACCAAAACAAGCTCCAGAAGAAAGGAGACTGTTTTGCTTCTCATCCACTTGTGCCCCTTTTCTAAGCTAGGGAACAACTGCGGAAGAGGGGGAGTGGTAGATGTGGGGCTGCGATTGAGGGTGATGTGAAACACAACAATATAGACTGGAACACTCACTTTGACTCACCTGCTTGAACATTACAAGCCCCCCCCCTGCTGGATGGGGACCCATGAGCTGTGTGGGGTTGGGCACAACTGCTTGCCAAATGGTTTTGCATGAAGGATGCTTGTACTCACAAATTGTCATTTATTGTTAAAAAAATGAAAACAAAACAAAACAAAAAATCAGAGAAAGATGCAGAAAAGTTATGGCAGAATGCATGATCTGGGATGGGTAGGGGTGGGGTGGGGGGAAGGGAAGGGGATATATGCCTGAACTGAATTAGAAAATGATGTATGAAATACACAAAACATCAATAAAAAAAAAAAAAGAAAAATCAGTCTGCACCATAGTCTGATGTGAAATTCCTGGAGAAACATCCAGCTCCCAGGCCTGGCCTACTGGAGGGTCACATAGAGTCAGGACAGGTACCTGTGACCCCAAGAGGTACATTAGAGAACCAGGAACCACACTCCAAAGAAGGACTGCACAGAAGCAATGCAGGCACCTGCACCCATGAGAGGAACAACACAAAAATAGACCCAACACCCATTCCCAGTGCCCAAGATAGATCACAATGAGACAAGTCCACAATCTCTCCTCCAGAGTTGAAAGGTATTTCATGGAGATGGACCACTTTCTGAAGAATATAATGAGTTTAATGAATTACAACTTTCTGCCAGCCTAGAGAATTTTATGTGAAACCCTTAATGACATTGAGGAGTAAAATAACCAAGGAGAGATGCTGCAGCCTCAATGTCCTCTGTTTTGAAGGAACTGTGATGCCAGCCTTCACAATTTTTCCCTTTTGGCCTTTATTGTACTATCCCTTTGCTGCATGCACTCTGGCCAAAGGCCAGGCTTGACAATAGGTAAATTCTATTGGTGGGTGCCTGTCTTGGATATATCCTCTCTTCCTTTGATGTCAGCCTATAATTTCTTATAGTTACTGACTCATTAAGGAGATTCTAAACCCTCAGAAAACAAAGACCTTGTTTTATTTTTTTAGTGTGTCTCCTAATGGTAATGACAACAAACCTAAACATGCAATAAGAGATGATTAAAAATTTTTATTCAAAGTGTATTTATAAAGTAAGGTGGAGATGTATGATAGGAATGGAGTACCTCCTAGCATACGGAAACTCTGACTTAAACCTTTACATTACAAAATATGTGTATTTCATCAAATTCACCCATGTTGTTTTGGGTGACTATATATGATTAACTTGAGAAGCAAACTTAATTTTTACGTTAAATCATCTTAAAGAGAATGCTACAAGGTGATACTGTACAACAGAGAAATTATAGAGAACATTTGTATGTGTCAATCCCAAAGTTCTTGCTCTACAGATTTTATGTAAAGCAAATGTGGGCAACAGCGAATTATATCTCCATTTAATTCAGATGCATTACCATTTTTATCAGATTCTGTAAACCAATGTTGTTTAATATACACATGTTTACTTTTACTTTTTTTTTTTATTTCTGTATGTGTATCAATGTACTGGCTGCATGCAGGTTTGTGCACCCGTGTCGTGCAATGCCGCGGAGGTCAGAAGGGGTCTCGGATTCCCCCTGGAACTGGAGTTCTCCTGGAATTGGAGTTCACCGGCTCTCGGCCGCCATATGGGTGCTGGGGATCGAACCCGGGTCCCCTGTAAGAGCGGTCGGCGCTTTTTTAAGGAATAGCTAATTGACGTCTTTTTTTTACGTAAGTCCTAAAAACACATGGTCTGTAGGCAGTGGCTAGGCGAAACTGTGGTACTTCCTGAGCTCACGTCCAATTAAATATGCCTTAATCGAATATACACCCGTGTCCCTCTCCCACCCATCCCCCCGTTCCAATTCACCATTTCAGTCCATTTTCTGATGCAGTCTTTCTGTTGTTCTTTTATATGCCCCTCTCCATGAAAATATTTATATCTGGGTTGTGTTGGTACTAGCATCCACATATGAGGGACACATTTGTCGTTTGTTTTTTGGGACTGTGTACTCACTTAACATAATGTCTTCCAGCTCCATCCATTTACCTGCAAATTTCATGATGTTGTCCCTCTTTACTGCTGCATAGTATCCATTGTAGACATGTACCACATTTTTCTTATCCACTGTCAGTTGAAGGGCACCTGGGCTGGTTCCCAGCTTTTTGCTATTGTGAACAGAGCATGCAATAAACATAGTGTGGCATGTATCTTTGCAGTAATTGGTGTCTTGTGGGTATATACCCAGGAGTGGTATGACTGGGTCAAATGGAAGGCTCATTTTGAGTCCTTCAAGGGTTCTCCACACTGCTTTCCTAGTGGCTGTACAAGTTTACATTCCCACCAGCAATGGATGAGTGTTCCCCTTTCCCACAACCTCTCCAGCACTTGGTACATTCGTGTTCTGATCCTAGCCAGTCTTATTGGGGTAAGGTATATCTCAGAGTGGTTTTAATTTGCATTTCCTTAATTATCAGAGATGTTGAACACTTCTTAAGATGTTTCTCGGCCATCTCTAACTCCTCCTCTGTGAAGTCTCTATTCAGATCTTTGCTCCATCTTTTGAATGATTCATTGTTTTCTTTCTCTTTGTTTTTTTGGAAGTCTTGTATACTCTGGAAATATGCTTTGTCAGATGTATCTGCTGTGAAGGTTTCCTCCCACTCTGTGGGTCTTCTCCTCACTTCCTTTATTGCTTCCTTGTGTACAGAGCTTTTGAGTTTAATGCGGTCCCATTTGTCAATTGTCGATCTTATTTCTTGTGCAGCTGCTGTCTGATTTAGGAAGTCTTTTCCTACACCTATGTCTTGTAGTCTGCTGCCAATTCTCTTCTATCACCTCCAGAGTTTGGGTTTCACGTTGAGGTCTTTGGTCCATTGGATTTGACCTTTGTACAGGTGAGGTAGGGGTTTAATTTCATTCTTCTACAAGTGGTGATCCAGATTTTNCTTCCCTTAGTTCTCTATTTCTTTGAATATGTCTCCAATTGTTTTTCTAAATCCTTGTCTTGGTTTCCTTCCAGGTAGATCTCCTTTTGCTAGTTCTTCTGTAGGGTTGGTAGACTTCAGTGTGGATTTATTATGAGCTTTTCCCATGTTGTTTTTTGTGTTCATTGGCATGTGGATTTGTTTGTTTATTTGGTTTATTTGGTTTGGGTCTGGTGCCTCAACATTGGCTCACAGACGATAAGATCACTAATACTGAGCCTACTAGATCCTCTGCACCACCCCCCCCAGGCTGGAGCAGGGGGCCGGGGGGGGGAGCAGCCTTGCTACATATTGGCCAGCTCCATGCCACGCCCTGAGTGCATCTGGTCTTGTGCTGTGTGTGTGCACGTCTAAACTCCACCCACTGTCACATGCTGGGACGGAGAGTTGGAAGGTCCTAGGCAATACCAAGCCTCCACACGGCACAAGGGTGCCCAAACACAGGCAGGCTCACTGGTACTTTTGCAGGTTGTTGTTCTCAGGACACAGGTGAAGTCCACTAGCCCCATCACTGAAACACACTGATTTGTTGCTGTGTGGTGCACTGGAATCTTTTTCTTTTCTTAACGGCCAGCTTTTTTTTTCCATAGCATATGGGCACATGTGTTTTTTTTTTCGATTCTCATTTAATAATTGTACTTTATGTTAATACGAAACACTATGTAACCCTGGTTTATGATTATTGAGATTACCTTGAGAGTACTCAAGAAATGGAAATTTTTAGAACCTATATGTCATTACAGTTGTCAGTAGCTAACCTAGAGAAATACATAGATAATAAACCTGTACTCGGGTCTACTTTGTAGTCATCCTTTAAACTAAGCAATGTTCACAATGTGCTCTTGGCATTGAGAAAATAAGTTTTGTAGCCTTCAAAATAAAAAAATCTATTTAAGTACTGTTCATTTGTAGAGGAAAAGATGTGTCAAGAAAGATGAAAAACTATAGACTGAATTCCTATGTAGTCTACAATACACAAAATTAAAGAGATAGATCAGTTAACTAGCAATGATCATGTGATGCTTTAAAGATGAAAAATATATTTGTACCCACACACCATCGTATTGTCATTGTGGAATGCTACTTGTTCCCATGTAGGATTCGAATAAAACTGTTGCTGAAGGCAAGTAAAGTCATGTAGCAGGTGTGACTAGAATTTGAATCAAGTTCCGTTTCCAGAGTCAATGTGTTAAGCTTACTATTAACTATTTCAACAAAGATAGATGTTATAAGTCTGTGAGAAGTAAAAAAGTATCATGTTACAATATTTAATTTCTTGTTTGTGGGAATGGACATATATGTTGTTAATGTGGTATAATGTGTAAGGTTGTTCACATGTGTATGGGGTGTTAGTTTTGCTCGCATGCATGGGGGAGGCCAGAGAATGGACATAGGTTCTTCCCTCTATTACTCTCCAACTTATTCCCATCATATGGGGCCTCTCACTGAATCTGAGCCAGGCTGATGACCCGCAAGCTCTGGTGAACTCTTTCTGTCGTCACCCCATATAGCCCTTAGGTTATAGGCACAGTTGGCAAGGTTGGCTTTTATGAAGATTACTGCGACTCAGAGCTTAGGTGTCATGTTGGCCAGCAAGTGTCTTTGATACCCACTAAGCTGTCTTTCCATCCTTTATAACTTTTAATTCTTGCTTGTAATAGAACCCTGTTTATATTTCTTTTTTTAAATTTTTTTATTTAAATTTAATTTTTTTTTTACTTTTTTATTTATTCTTTTGTGTCTGAAGTTGCTGTATGCAATGTAGGTTTTTGCACCATGTCGTGCAATGAGCCGGATTCATGGTCAGAAGAGGCTGTCGGTTCCCCTGGAACTGGAGTTAAAGACGTTCTCAGCCACCATGTGGGTTGCTGGGGATTGAACCCAGGTCCCTGCAAGAGCAGTGTGTGCTCTTAGCCACTAGGCCATCTCTCCAGCCCCTATTTTGTTATTTTTTCTGTGTATGAATATACTGTCTGCGTGTAGATTGGTGCACCGGTGTTTGTGCAATGCCGTGGAGGTCAGAAGAGGGCGTCAGATTCCCCTGGAACTGGAGTGAAAGACGGTTTCTAGCCACCATGTGGGTACTGGGAATTGATCCCGGTCCTCTGCAAGAGTCGTCAGTGTTCTTAACCACTGGCCATCTCTCCAGCCCTAACTCTGTGTATTTTCATGTTTTATCTAAACAACAAACATTTATCATACCCAGTGTTCTCACGCTAAGACAAAATAAATTAATAATGACAAAACAAATCTAAGGCCAGATGGACATTGGTGGCACCTGGCTTTAATTCCAAAATTCCAAAAGTCAGGAGGCAGAGACCAGCCAGTCTCTATGCATTAAGGCTAGCCTGGTCTACATGTTGAGCACTAGGCCCACCAAGGTATTCAGTGTCACCCTGTCATCAATCAATCAATCAATCAAAAAAAAATATAAAATAAATAACCTGTAAGCCATTTCCATGCACCGTAATTTCCAATAGTAGAGTCCCCAAGTAAAATGAAGAAGATAAGACTATCACTAGCACTTTTTCCATGTCATAAAGTATTTGACATAGTATGGGACTTTGGAGAACTGTCAGCTTCCACGTAGTGTTTCATCCTCACAGCATAGTTAATAATTGGAAAGAAGGGGGGAAATTTGAGAGAATAGTAGTTGCATATATCTTTAAATAAAAATTGGCTGTATGAATGTTCTTGAAGACTAACATCAGGATTTCTGCTATTGCAACTTACCTTCAATCTGTGTCAGAGTGGTGAAACATGTCATTTTCCTGGAATCTATGCAATAACATTTCCAATACTATCAAATGTTTAGCCTTCAAATAGATGAGAGTTTCTGTGTTCTTTTGTGTGCTGAAAACCTGCCTGCTTTATCATCTTTCACACTGTCTAATTGCTCCTTCTTAGAAGGGTTACACTGACCTGGTCTAATCATCAGTTGGCAGTGAATCACTAACAGGCAGGTGCTAAGAATGAGACATTTATCCTTGTAGCATCTAAAGCACCATAGCGTTATTAATAAAGACAATTTTCCATGTTAGGGAGATCTTTAACTCTTTCATAGTATCCAGTCTACATTCAAAGTTATGTTTTAATCTCTCATTTAGTAAGTTGTTTCTATATTCCTCAGCAGTCTTTCAGAAACACAACTGTCTATCACACAAAATAGTTGCTAGCCTTACAACCCGCATGATTCTCTTCCCATTTTTATTCAAGGGGGGAGCAGCTATTTAGATAAAATCTTGGGGAGGGGTAGCAAGAAGTAGGCATAGAGAAAAGATTCTATAAGCAATGAACAACCTGTCAGCTCTCCTTACTGAATAATTTCCAAATCATCATTTCCTGAAGATGTAAGGACTAATGGAATTCATTCACAGATCTATACTCACTTCAGGAGTTACAGTAACTACAGTTACAGACAACCGTACAGTACAGCACTCATCAAAAAAGCTTTTTTGCAATAGATGTGGGCTACTGCAGAGTTTCACAACTGGTCCGACACCAGAGACTCACATCTGAGAGATGTCCAGTTCTAGGTGAGACATCTACAGTTGAACTTCACCTAAGTTTTCTGGAACATAGTGGTTCAAAGTGTAGAGAGAAAAATAATGCAACCCTTAACCCTCCCCGTGAAGTTCTTCTATACAACAAGTGTGATGCAAGAAGCCACAACTGGCCAAATAATAGGAGACTGCAGAGCATGTATCCTTGGGTAGGACTCCTATATTAATTTCACCCATTTAGAAGAGGAAGGCAGAAAGATTGTAAGAGCCAGGGATAGCTCATGAACACAGGAGCAGAGGTTTTCAGGCCACTGGAACTTGCACCATGTGAACTTGTAGCAATGGTGGGCTGAGACAAGACCAGTGCCAATCAAACCAGAGGAAGAAAAGAAATGGGTGATGGGCCTGCTCTAGACTGAGAAATATGGAGACTGATGGCGAGGAGGGACTGTATGCCTTACTTAAGATTCTTAGATGGGGGGGGGCTGAGTAGACTGCAGTGGATGATTTTGCACTCAAAGGACTTCTGGGGACAAATGCTTTACTGGGTAGGATTTAACATGTATGGAGGAGAATACATGAGGTCTTATGAGAGGTTAGAGAGTCATGGATAGGGGAGAGGGTCAAATCTTGATTAAGAAGTGTTGTATAAAATTATAAAAGCTCAATAAATAAACAAGCATTCTTCTTCATAACAATTTTTAAAATAGAAATTACAAAAATGTAATTTATATTGAAAATAAGAAGAAATAAGATGCCTAGCTCAGAAACTGATGTACAGCGCAAGGAATAGGTTGCCTTCAGTTTTGCCCAGGATATTTCGAGGCTACATAATCAACTTGAAATCTTGTGATACTCTGAGGCATAACAATCTAGGTTACTGACACATAGTTTAAGTTAGTCTATCCTGGAAATTACCAGAGGATTACCATGTTCAAATCTCAAAGTAGTCTATGAAGCATTTATCAACAAAGATCTAGCTTCAAAGTTAGCACTACTTCAACTCATGTTCCTAAAGCAGTCTTAGAAAGAAATTATTCCCTGCAGAGCTTGAGTGAGAATTTCCTTCAATCCCCAATCTGGCCTTGATGGAGTCTCTCAGCTTTTAAAGTATGAAGAATGATTTTACTGACGGTTTTCCTTCAGGTTACTGCATGCCTTCAGGAATTGCTCCCATTTGGAAGGATGTAAATTTTGCATGATACTCCTGTTGACAAGTGTGATCCTAGTTTTCAGTATAAGCTATTTACTGAAAAGACTGAAATTTATTTTCACGTAACTATTTTATTTTATTTTTATTTTTTTATCTTAACTCTCAGATTCACCTTTATGATATGGGCACTCTTAACACCTCAGCGCTACAGGGCAGAGAGGTATAAAGATAATTTGACGTTGGCCCAAGATTGTTCCCAAATGCAACATTTTGATAGTTTTCAAAATATACAACATACTTCAATGTATAAAGATAATTTAGTGCTTTTTTCAGGGTGTGATATGTACAACCCAATGTATTTTTTTTACTTTCTTGGAAATTAAAACCACATTTTTCTACTTCAAATGTTTAAGGTTTTTTCAGCATATGTCAATTATGTGTAATAATTATTTCCATTATGATCTCCATTATGACATTTTATGTATATATTATATTTGATCATATTCATCCTCTCCATTACCTTCTCTTTTCACCCCTATCATTCCTACTAATTCCCTTTCTTTTCCAACTAGTCTTCCCTCAATTTGCATATATTTTTATGACTCAGTGAGTTTTAGTAAAATTGTTTACAGAAGCATCAGTGAGCAACTTACCCACCACTATACTTCTCTACAAAATGTGTGCATGTCTCTCTCCCCCTGCAACCATTGCATCTCCCTATGCAGCTAATTACCTCTAGATCCTCAAAGGGTGATGAGGCCTTGCAAGCCCTTCCTTTTAGAAAGCATTACCTATATATCTTGAGGAATGGGGCTTTATGAGCCTCCCCAACCTAGTCCCAAATCATGTGCAGGTCATCAGAGTTGTAGAGAGTTTAACAAGTCAACAGCTATGTCATGCCTGGAAAACATCAGTTCACACTGTTCCATCCATCCATCAGTACTAACATTTTTTCTACCCTTCTTCCAGGATTTTCCCTGAGCTTTAGAGAGGAAAATATAGATCACCCATTTGGAGCTTAGCATTCAGTAGTCATTTATTCTCAGCAATTTGATCACTGATGAGTTAGAGTTACACTTTCTTACTGATTTGCTTTTCTACATTTTCTTTCATTAATTACATAATGAATTTTCAGATACTTGGTATACAAACTTTCCCTCAGTAAATAAGATAGAAGATAATACTCACACATGGACTGCTAAACATTCCAGAGAATAAACTTGATGTGTAAGAACAGCCATCCTAGTAGGTGGGTGATGTTCAAAAAACTATTTCAATAGCAAAGCAAAGAAAAGAAACATTGGAAAATAATAAAAACTTCCAGGTGTCCTCCTCTTAGTGTGAGTGAGTGCCAACTACACAACTTAAGACAAAGAAAGAGCCTTAAACCAGCTTAAAACAGCTTAAGACAGCAAAGAACGTTGGGAAACTGGCACTGTACTTTCAAAAAACAAAGAAAAAGGAGAGGGAAAAGGATAGAGAAAAGCACATTTCTCTCCCTTTGACTATCAGATATTAAATAATGCATCCTGGGAAGCTAAGATTTCTTAGGAATCTCTTCTTGGGATAAGGAAAATGTGAGGCCCTGGTACCAGTCAAGGGGAGATTTCCCTAGAAATAACAGGATACAGCGTTCTGACCAAACCTTGTTAACTTATCAGCCCAATTTATAGGACAGAATGGAGCTCAGAAGATGATGGATGGGAGCACATGTGAACCACCTGCTCACTTATGCATACGTCTTTCCTTTCATCTACACCCAAATCCCATGTCGCCTCTTTGTTCCTCTTCTGAATGTAGTAACATTGAATGATTTTCCCTTTTTTGCTTTTCATTGATTTTTTTTCTTTTAATTGAACCTATGGAAGATTGGTAGCCAAGTTTGTCTTCTTAGTGCTACCAAAGCTTGGGTTCTGACTTCTAAATTCTATACTATCTACATCAGTGAAAGTGATGAGGGGAGGAGGAAGAAATCCCTTAAGCAGTTTAGGGTAAAAAGAACCCACAAGAAAAATGACAGTTTTTTTCTTGGCTAGAGCTGGAAATTCTTTTAGACATGCAAGTGCACTTGTCCTTGTCCAAGGCAAGAGATGCCAGAATTATCTAAGCTAAAGATTTTTCTGGTTCTGCTATACCTAGAAGCTGGAGGTGCCAGGAAGCAGGTCTGTTGATTGTTTCTAGTTCTTTTTTCCTAAAGCAGATCTTCTGGTTCCTAAGTGATTGGGAACCTGAACAGCACCTCAATGGACCTGGATGCTTGGAATGAGAACTGGACTGACCAGATCCTCTCCCCTATCCCTCCTCCTTCCCACGCCTATGAACTTGGGCAGTGGGACACAATAGTATCGCACTCCTAGGGACATATCTGGCTGTACAGTAGCTCTGCTTTCTTTCTTCTCTAGGCTTCCTTAAGAAATACTTCTGCTGGAAATACTTTGCAGCAGTGGCAGCCTTATGTCTGTATATCCCAAATCTAATTGGCTATTGGCTCTCTCCTTGGAGGAATAACCACGGCTGATGCCACAAGCTTACATCCTCTAATGGTTAGGAGGTTTTATAAACCACACGATGACCCCGTCATACTTAACAGAAAAAATGTATATTCATGGATTAACATACCATCAAAAATCTGTGTCTATACCAATGTACCTACCATAACAACTAGTAAGTTTAACATACCTATATATCCAATTGGAGTGCTTCATTATTAGGGACCGAAAGCTATATTTAGCACTGTTTAATACCTATATATCTAATTGCATGTGCTTCATTAGTAGGATTGAAAGGTAGCCTGGACAGCTGGCAGCCCATGAAAGAAAACAGCCAGAATGACTAGAGACCAAGTCAAACAGCTCCAGAGAAGAGACTGTTTTGCTTCTCATCCAACGTGTGCCCCTTTTCTAAGCTAGGGAACAATCTGCGGAAGGAGGGCGCGGTAGAATGTAAGGGGTCGATTGGGGTTGAAATGGTGAAACTACAACAATATAGACTGGACACTCATTTGATCAACTGTTTTGACATAACAAGCCACCCCCCCCGCGGATGGTGGTGGGACCCTTGAGGTTTATGGGTTTGGGCACAACTGCTCGCAAATTGGTTTGACATGAAGGCTGTTGTACTCACAAATTATCACTTATTGTTAACAAAACATGAAAACAAAAACAACAACAAAAAAACAGAAAGATGCAGAAAAGTTTACGGCAGAATGCATTGATCTGGGATGGTAGGGGTGGGGCGGGTGAAGGGAAGGGGTTATATGCCTGAACTGAATTGGAAAATGATGTATGAATACACCAAGCATCAATAATAAAAAAAAAGAAAATACTTCTGCTTAAATTTACCTCTCGCATCCATGAATTTCCTTCTTCAATTTGTGAGCAAATTCATAAGACAAGATCCAAAAAGCCCTTGGCTTGCATTGGCTGTTGTGGTTGTTGAGTTTCCAGAACCCTAGCCTCTCAAGCTAACTAAGCACAAAAGACCAAAGAAAGGCTCTGTCACTCTCAAAAACACCGAGAAAGAGCAACAATGCAGGAATAAAATTGTCTCTCCTCAGCACTCTACCTGAGCAGTAGCAAGAAGCCACTTTAATAAACCCCATCATACCCGCTCCCCAAGTTGGCTATGAGGAGCTCTAGAGACAAAGGTCACCCATTGCATGGCACACTAGGATCATGCAGTAAAATATTGACATCTACATATAATTGAGACATGGCCTGCCAAATCCTTATAGACAGAGGAGACAAGCTATGAATCAGAAATACATGCTAAAAGGTGAGATGATGAAAAATCAGTCTGCAACATATATCTAATTGCGTATGTTTCATTAGGAGGATCGAAAGGCTATATAGTATACTGTTTAAATACCTATATATCTAATTGCAGTGCTTCATTAGTAGGATCGAAAGGTTTGCCTGGACAAGCTGGCAGCACATGAAGAAAAACAGCCAGAATTGACTAGAGACCAAGAACAACGCTCCAGGAAAGTAGACTGTTTTGCTTCTCATCCACTGTGCCCCTTTTCTCAGCTAGGGAACAATCTGCGGAAGAGGGGGAGTGGTAGATAGAATGTAAGGGCTGCGGATTGGGGTGAATGGTGGAAACTACAACAATATAGACTGGACACTCATTTGATCAACTTGCTTGAACATTTACAAGCCCCCCCCCTGCTGGATTGTGGGCCCATGAGCTGTGTGGGTTGGGCACAACTGCTTGCCAAATGGTTTACATGAAGGATGCCTGTACTCACATAATTTATTTAAACAAAATGAAAACAAAACAAAACAAAAAATCAGAAGAAAGATGCAGAAAAGTTATGGCAGAATGCCTGTCTGGATGGGTAGGGGTGGGGTGGGGGAAGGGAAGGGGATATATGCCCTGAAACTGAATTGGGAAAATGATGTTATGAATACACAAAACATCAATTAAAAAAAAAAAAAAGAAAATTACGTCTGCACCATAGTCTGATGTGAAATTCCTGGAGAAACATCCAGCTCCCAGGCCGGGCTACTGGAGGGTCACATAGAGTCAGGACAGGTACCTGTGACCCCAAGAGTACATTAGAGAACCAGGAACCACAATCCAAAGAAGGACTGCACAGAAGCAATGCAGGCACCTGCACCCATGAGAGGAACAACACAAAAATAGACCCAACACCCATTCCCAGTGCCCAAGATAGATCACAATGAGACAAGTCCACAATCTCTCCTCCAGAGTTGAAAGGTATTTCATGGAGATGGACCACTTTCTGAAGAATATAATGAGTTTAATGAATTACAACTTTCTGCCAGCCTAGAGAATTTTATGTGAAACCCTTAATGACATTGAGGAGTAAAATAACCAAGGAGAGATGCTGCAGCCTCAATGTCCTCTGTTTTGAAGGAACTGTGATGCCAGCCTTCACAATTTTTCCCTTTTGGCCTTTATTGTACTATCCCTTTGCTGCATGCACTCTGGCCAAAGGCCAGGCTTGACAATAGGTAAATTCTATTGGTGGGTGCCTGTCTTGGATATATCCTCTCTTCCTTTGATGTCAGCCTATAATTTCTTATAGTTACTGACTCATTAAGGAGATTCTAAACCCTCAGAAAACAAAGACCTTGTTTTATTTTTTTAGTTGTGTCTCCTAATGGTAATGACAACAAACCTAAACATGCAATAAGAGATGATTAAAAATTTTTATTCAAAGTGTATTTATAAAGTAAGGTGGAGATGTATGATAGGAATGGAGTACCTCCTAGCATACGGAAACTCTGACTTAAACCTTTACATTACAAAATATGTGTATTTCATCAAATTCACCCATGTTGTTTTGGGTGACTATATATGATTTTAAATTAAATTTTTTTAAATCTACTTAAAGAAATTCTAAAGGTGATACTGTACAAAGGGAAATTATAGAGAATATTGTATGTGTCAATCCCAAAGTTCTTGCTCTACAGATTTTGTGAAAGCCAATGTGGGCAACAGCGAAATATATCTCCATTAATTCAGATGCATTACCATTATTATCAGATTCTGTAAAACCAATGTTGTTTAATATACACATGTTACTTTTACTTTTTTTTTTTATTTCTGTATGTGTATCCATGTACTGGTCTGCATGCAGGTTTGTGCCCCGTGGCGTGCAATGCGCGGGGTCCGAAGAGGGTTCGGTTCCCCTGGAACTGGAGTTCTCCTGGAATTGGAGTTCACACGGCTCTCGGCCGCCATATGGGTGCTGGGGATCGAACCCCGGTCCTCTGTAAGAGCGGGTCGGCGCTTTTTTAAAACGTAGGCCATCTCGCCAGTCCGTACTTTCTTTTACGATAGTCCTAAAAGACCATGGGGCTGAGGGTAGCCAGGGCGAGGCGAACTGTGGTACGCTCCGAGCCCCGTTTCAAAAATATGCCTTAATCGAATTACACCCTTGTCCTCTCTCCCACCCATCCCCCCTTCCAATTCACCATTTCAATCATTTTCTGATGCAGGTCTTTCGTTGTTCTTTTTATGCTCCCTCTCCATGATAATATTTATATCTGGGTTGTGTTGGTACTAGCATCCACATATGAGGGACACCATTTGTCGTTTTTTCTTGGGACTGTGTACTCACAACATAAGTGTCTTCCAGGCCCCATTTACCGCAAATTTTCTGATGTTGTCCCTCTGACTGCCTTATAGATTCCATTGTGTAGATGTAACACTTTTCTCTATCCACTGTCAGTTGAAGGGCACCTGGGGCTGGTTCCAGCTTTTTGCTATTGTGAACAGAGCGCATACATAAACATAGTGTGCATGTTCTTTGCAGTAAGTTGTGTCTTGTGGGTATATACCCAGGAGTGGTATGACTGGGTCAAATGGAAGGCTCATTTTGAGTCTTCTAAGGGTTCTCCACACTGCTTTCCATAGTGGCTGTACAAGTTTACATTCCCACCAGCAATGGATTAGTGTTCCCCTTTCCACACACCTCTCCAGCACTTGGATCATTCGTGTGTTCTGACCCTAGCAGTCTTATTGGGTAAGGTATATCTCAGAGTGGTTTTAATTTGATTTCCTTAATTACTAGCAAGATGTTGAACACTTCTTAAGATGTTTCTCGGCCATCTCTAACTCCTCCTTGTGAAGTCTCTATTCAGATCTTTGCTCCATCTTTTGAATGATTCATTGTTTTCTTTCTCTTTGTTTTTTTGAGTAGCTTTGTATACTCTGGAATAATGCTTTGTCCGATGTATCTTGCTGTGGAGGTTTCTCCCAATCTGTGGGTCTTCTCCTCATTCCTTTATTGCTTCCTTTGTGTACAGAAGCTTTTGAGTTTAATGCGGTCCATTTGTCAATTGTCGATCTTATTTCTTGTGCAGCTGCTGTCTGTTTAGGAAGTCTTTTCCTACACCTATGTCTTGTAGCCTGCTGCTGCAAGATTCTCTTCTATCACCTCAGAATTTGGGTTTCACGTTGAGGTCTTTCCATTGGATTTGACCTTTGTACAGGTGAGAGGTGGGGTTTAATTTCAATCTTCTTCTACAAGTGGTGATCCCAGTTTTGCCAGCACCATTTTTTTTTTTTTTTCATTTGTTTTCTTTCTTCCATTGTGTCTTCTGGCCCCTGTCAAATATGAGGCTTGGCTTGCAAATCTGAATATGAAATTGTATGCACTAGGTTTGATCTTTCAGTTTTATCCATTGATTGGTCAACCTGGTCTTTTTTTGTGCCAGTACCAGGCTCGTCTATGACATAGCCCTACACATGGGTGAATTTGATGAAACTCTGTGCCTTGACTCCACCTTATAGTCATGTATAATACAATGTCTTCTGGAGACCATACGCTAAAAAAAGGGGGGGGGGGGATACAGGAAATGACATGCAAACCTTTTCGCCAAAACCCTTGCAATTCAAATTTTAATACCAAACTATGGGAAAGATTTGTTTGTTCCTACAGGACAAAACGTCACCAAAATAACGGCTGAGAAATACAAGATACAGCTTTGCATTGAGTCGGCTGTACAACAAGAGTAACAAGGAAAGGCTGACCCGTATTGCTATGAAAAACACATTCAAAAGGGAAGAAAAGCCTCAGATCGCCATAACAACATCGAACCCCTCTGTGGATCCTACATGAAACAACTAGTTATAATGAGTCCCAATGAAAAAAACTTACCTTCTATGTGCCACAAAGGTTCTGATATTAGAGACTTCCTTGCCTTCCCCCCCATAGCACAAGGAGAAAATATGACAATGAGGAGGTCGCTCCCCAACTGTAAATTGGAGAACAACTATTGTAGAGGTAACTGCTTTCAACCGGTAAAACGTCTTTTAATTGACCGCTACTAGAACTGGTAAAACTGTGGAAGGGATTACTCTCAGTTCAAGACCCAAAATATAATACTAAAGTCCTAGGGGCTATGCACTCAGTGTCCAACAAATATATTAATATAGGAGTCTGACATCAGCAATGGATTGTTTCTACCAGGGGATGTTGGCCAGGGATCCAAGGCCCCACAAAATGTAAGGGCTCCTTGCCTGTAAGTTGGGATACCCTAAGGGAGGAGAGGCAATAAGACCCCCTCGCTGCCGAAGACTGGACGTTCAACCTGGGGGGATGTATTAGGACCACACATGCAAGTGTACAGGCTGGCCTCTGGAATGACAGAGATGTTACCCAAAGGCCACTAAACCAATAAAGCAAATATGGGTCTCCCTGCGTCAAGCAAGACTCCCCCGTCAGCGCACCAGCTACACCTCACCCTGCCTGACATTTACTGTGCAGCAGAGGCAGCTACATGCCTGTATATCCCAAATTCTAAGTGCTATTGGCCTCTCCCCTTGCGAGAAAAATAACCCATGGCTGATGCCACAAGCTTACTCCTCTACAGGTTACGAGATGTTATAAGCCACAGACGGACCCTGTCATATTTAACAGGGGGGAAAAATTGTAATTCATGGATTAACACAACCAAACATGTGTCTATGCAAAAGTAACCTACCATAACAGTATAGTGGCTGCTTTTAAATACCTATATATCTAATTTGCTTGTTCTCTTGTAGGACGAAGGGTATTCCTGGCCAAACTGTCAGGCCCATGAAAGGAAACACAGCCAGAATGACCAGGGTCCAGTCAACAGTAGAGAGCATGGACTGTTTTACACTCTCATCACCTGCGCCCCTTTCTAAAGCCTAGGGAACAAACCTGCGGAAGAGGGGGCGTGGTTGAATGTAAAGGCTGCAATTGGGTGAATGGTGAAATACAAGCATGTAGTCTGGACACTCATTTGATCAATGATTGAACAAACACCTGTCACCCCCCACTGAAAGGTGGGACTGTGGGGGTTTAGGCACAACACCCTGGCAGATAGATTTTGCATGCAGGGATGGCTTGTATATGATTATCACTTATAGCTAAAAATGCAAAAAAAAACTGAGATGAACGATGCAGGACAGTTATGGCAGAATGCATGATCTGGGATGGGGTGGGGGTGGGGGGGAGGGAAAGGGAAATAAGCCTGAACTGAATTGGAAAAATGTATGAAATGCACAAAGCATCAATAAAAACTAATTAAAAAAAATGTGTATTTATAAAAATGATTGAAAATAGATTGAGTGAAATTCATTCTTACTGTAAATATTCCTGGCCAATATGGCAATCTACACTAGAGCCCAAATAGGTTCTGAAAAATATAAGATAAAAAGGAAGCCAAGTGAGAAAACCAAAGCATCACTTTGCAAATAATTTTGCATGACTAATTGAAACCACCATGTTTTAAAATCCTTTATTCAGATCAGCAGTCAATCAATCCTTGATTTCCTTAGTTGTGTCCAAAATAAAAGTTAGGGAAAATACCTTCATAATGGTTTCATAATATTTTTAAATTTTATGAAAACAAAAATTTAATTTTAGCTAGAAAGAAATACAAAATATTAAATCTTATGGGCTAACCAAATAATTTATCTTTGGTTTCATCCTGATATATACCAAAAATAGTACATGCCTTCCAACACTCTGGCTACAAATCTAGCAAAAGTTGTTTTTTTTTTTCTTTTAAGTGTAATTTCACTTTAGTGTTTCTAGGACTTGATATTTAATTTTTTTTATTTTTATAATGCTCTTATTGATGTTTTGTGTATTTCAGACATCATTTCTCAGTTCAGTTTAGACATATTCTCCTTTCCCTTCCCCCCACCCCACCCCAGATCATGCACTCTGCCATAACCATCCTGCGTCTTTCTCTCAGTCTTTTTTATGTTTAAGAATTCACATTTTCCTCCTTTAATTTTATATTACTCTAAAATATGAATACATACTTTCCACTCATATACAGTAATTACAGAGTCTGAAAGTAAGTGGTGGATCTACTCTAGAGCCTGATAAGAGATTTACATTATAACTTTATATTTCTTTTAATTAAATTTTTTTTTGTCTTTTTGAGACAGGGTCTCCCTGTAGCCTCAGCTGTACTGGAACTCTGTAGACCAGGCTGGTCTTGAACTCACAAAGATCTGCCTGCCTCTGCCTCCCAAATGCTAGGATTAAAGGCGTGCGCTATTTATTTATTTTTAAGGGATTCACGCTATTTATTTTTAAGGGATTCACGCTATAGGAGCACAGTTGTTTTCAGATCACATTACCGTTGCTCAGTTTGCCATACAATTAGGTAATTGGCGCTAGCATCCACAGATGAGGGATACCATTCGTGGTTTGTTTTTCTGGTACTGTGCTACTTCACTTAGTATGATATTTTCTAGCTCCATCCATTTACCTGCAAAGTTCATGATGTCATCTTTCTTTACCATTGCATAGAACTCCATTGTGTAGATGTACCACATTTTCTCTATCCACTCGTCAGTTGAGGGGCAACTGGGTTGGTTCCAGCAGAGAAATTGTATGTTATACAGTTTATGATACAACTAATAAAAATTATGATGTGGAATTATTTTCTTTAGAGTCTTTAAAAATAAAAGAGGGCACATGCTTTTAATCCCAGCACTCAGGAAGCAGAGGCAGGCAGATCATTGTAAGTTTGAAGCCATCCAGGTCAACATACTGAGTTCCAGGCCATCCAGTGTTACATAGTGAGATCTTGTTTCAGAAACACACACACACACACACACACACACACACACACACACACACACACGCACACACTAATAGAGGCCTGAAAATGGTGGTGCATATCTATAATCCTAGCTCCTAGAAGACTGAGACAAATTTATACAATTTAGGAAGATTCCATTTCAAAAATCCAAATAAGTTAGAATTCTTATTTGTTAAAAAGTAATTTTGCAACAGTGAGTAAAATCAAAAGTATCTCTCTTCTCTTTCTCTACCCCTGTCTAACCTCCCTCTTCCCTAAAACTCAGGTGACATTAAAAAAAACTTACTGAAAAATAAATCCTAGAATATATGAACATGAGTGCATGTGTCTACCTGAAGGCTATATAACAAGAAATACAGTGCCAGACAGGAAAGACTTCCCTTTGAGGAATTGGTTAGTGGAGTCAAACAGACTCCTATAACAACAAAGGCTATTGCCATAGGCCTTCTTGTTAAGACCCTATTACTGAAGACAGGACATACTTTGAACACAGGACTTGAAGCAGTGGAGCCGGAACTGATCTGGAAGACTATCTCTCATACTTATTTTTATTTTTTTCTTTTTTGGTCTTTTTGAGATAAGATCTCCCTATAGCCCCAACTGGCCTAGAACTCACTACATAGACTAGACTGGTCTTTGCTGGGAATAAAGGCATGTGCCACCACACCTAGCTGCTCTCGTAGTTCTATAGGATGCTATATGAGCTGTTAAGGGAGAAAAATCAATCAATGTTTTAACCTTGAATTTAAAATCTAATAACAACAACAATGACTGGTACAACAAATTATAGCAGAACGGAAGTGACACTGTTATCTTGGGGGTAATCAACATCTTTCTAATTGGACTTAAATCCCTCTCAATGGAAGGGAACTCATGGGTGGAACTAACTGTAAACATGGCTAAATACACATGGCAAGATAGGTCATAGATCCTAGAGAAAACCCTTTCTCTGTCATATCTCAGGACAAATTTCTTACCATTTGCTGAATATTTATCCTTATATTACAGGTAAGTATACCATACACCACTCATCAAAGAAGCTTCTTTATGCAACACATAGAGGATATTAGAGGATATTAGACACAGGTAATATGTGTTTCAGAGTTGCTCAGCCCTAAGTGACACAACTACAATAGAACTTCTACAGCTAAGGCTCATGGAACATAGCAGAACAGGGGATAGAGAGACTGCTAATCTCACAATTCTCACTAGTGAAGCATCCTCATGCAACAGATTGCAGTGCACACAGAAGGCCACAACTGGCCACAGTGTAAAGACTAAAAGACTGCACCGTGAATGTCCCTATACAGTACTCCTATATTAAGCCTCATGCACACATGGCTCAGGGAACATTGGGGAAGAGGGGAAAGAAAGATTGTAAGAGGTAGGCGCACGAACATAAGGAAACAGAGGATTTCAGGGCTCTTGGAGCTTGCTCATATGAAGCTGCAGCAATACTGACAACATTCACAGGACCCATGATGACTCAATCACACAAAAACTCAGCATAAACCTGGGGAAATGGGCAGCCTGCCCTAACCTTATCCAAGGAACTCTTCGCAACTGATTATTGTTGGGTGAGGGAGAGTCGATCTTCAAGGGAGTGACTCTAGATGGATACTTCCACCCAGGGACATCTAGGTACAAAATATTGACAAGATAGGCCTTAACGTTTATGACAGAATGCATGAAATCTGGTGGGGGTTATGAGGTGGTGAAAATGGGAGGAGAGGGTCTAAATATGATTAAGATTTATTGTATGAGAGGGGCTGAAGAGATGGCTTTGTGGTTTAGAGCACTAACTGCTTTTGCAGAGGAGATGGGCTCAGTTCCCAGCACTCACATTGTGGCTAAAAACTCTGGTTCCAGGGGCCAACACCCTTTTCTGACCTCCAAGGGCATTGCACAACATGGGTACAACTCCTTACATGCAGGTAATACACTTATACATAAAATAAATAAATAAATAAATATTATTTTAAAAGATTTATTGTATGAAATGCATAAAAACTCAAAAAAGTATACAATAAAAGATCAAATGCATGTAACCACCCGTGTATCTTTCCATCATTCTGGACATCATTTTCCTCACCTGAAAAATAATATATTGAAACAAATAACTGTCAAGTTTCCTACCAAATATTTTAAGGAGGTGTAAATGCATGTATTTCAGCTTCAAAAATTTCAGCCTGGGGGCGCTGGACAGATGGTTCAGCTGTTAAGAGTACTGACTGCTCTTGCAGAGGAGGACCTGGATTCGATGCTCAGCACCCACATGGCAGTTAAGAACTGTCTTTAACTCTAGTTCTAGGGAAATCTGACACCCTCTTCTGACTTCCACAGCAGTGAACAACGATACAAGTGTACCAACATACATGCAGTCAATACATTCATACACATAAAAATAATAAAAGCTTAATTAAAAATAAATAAATAAATAAATAAATAAATAAATAAATAAAAGAATTCAGCCTGGATAAGGAACATTTATTATTAGTAAATAACTAAAGTCAAATGATGCCTTGAATATATAGTCATGATTCCAACATGCTAAAGAGAAATGCAGTAATTAATGTTTTACTTATAAATTTCATGTAGATATTTAAAAGGAAGCCTAGGCTACATGAGTCCATATCTCAAAGAACTTCCTTTGTGTCAACATGTAGAGTAACTATAATTCCAACCTAATTTTAACCAGATTTATATGCATCAAAATATGACAGTAAACAATAGTTAATCAGAAAATATCCAATCCAAATGCAAAACAACTATTAAGGGTTGTATTTAGTTGCAATTAACATTATTCAAAAGCAGTTCAACCAAGGTTAAACACACACACACACACACACACACACTCGCGCGCACACACACACATACACACACACACACACACACACACACATGCGTATAAGAATTGCCTGATACAACATGATGTAATAACCCCAGTGTTTTTCAATGCATTGAGAAAGAAGTTGTTAACTTTAGGAAAAGTGACATTTTCGGGTCTTTGCATGCACAGGACACTATACTCAGGAGAAAGTGCACCATAATGTCACATTTTACCTCAATATATACTTGGTAACATTGTTTCATTGTTGTGCTGTTTGTTGTTAGTTATTTTTGTTTTGTTTTGTTGAGTCAGGGTCTCCTTGTAAACCCAGCTGGCCTGGAACTCTCTATGTAGAATGGGCTGGTCTCCAACTCATAGAGGTCTACGTGCTTCTGCCTCCTGAGTACTGGGAAGAAAGCATATGCTTTACCACATCCAGCTTGGTACCATTGTTTTAAAATGAAAAGAGCCTTGCTCCTTTAGAATTGAAAGAAAACCTTACTCTTCCTTTTTATAATGGAATTTTCATTCTGCTTTTTAAATGCTATACATGTATATTAAATATACTGAGGAGTATTTACCAAAATGTTGTTTATGGTTTTATCTTTGTCTTTGTATTTATAAATGTTTTATTTTTGTTTTCATTTTTCTTTCTTTTGTATTTTTGTTGTTTGTCTGCTTGTTGGTTTGTGTGAGCTTGTTTGTTTGGTTGAGAGAGAATACCTTGAACTCACTACATAACCCAACCAAGCTGGTCAAAAACTCTTGATCTTCTTATCTCAGCCTCCAGAATGTTGGGATTATGGGTATGAGTCATCACACCCAGGTTCAGTTTTCTAAATATTTGAAATGAGTATATATAACCCAATAAAAATCAATTTCTGCATTTAGTTAATATGATTAACATAGTTATCAGAACTATAGGCCACCAATGCAATGGGTGTCTAGAAAAAAGTAAAAGATCAGAGAGGCAGAATGAGGAAAATTTCTCTTCACTGTGTTAATAAAATACGAGAGTAATATACTTCATGAAAAGAAAACAATCTAGCTGTGTAAAATTTTCTGATCTCTCACAAAGGGCCAAATACTGTGCTAAGACTTGATTCTCACAACAAGGTAACAGCTAATATGCAGTGAATCTGGAAATTAAAATCAGATCTATGATCTTAACTACTACTGCTACATTATCTCTTCCATCTAGCTACACCTTAGTTAAGAATCTAAGCTTATGATACTTAAAATAATTTAGTTATAAGATACAGTGAACTATTGGCCTAAACATAGTAATGTAAATATATGTTTGCTCTACAGTCGTTATTTCATCTATAGTATCATATCCTGTAACTCTCTAATATTTCCAATCCCCTGTGTACCTTATTCATTTGTCGCTTATTGAATTTGATCTCATGAATACATATATACACATATAAATGAACCACAAATCAGTAGGATAAAACAGAATATTATCACTCATTTGTATCAAAAGCATACATTTCCCTCAGCTACACTTCACTCCTGAACTTAATCAGATATGAGAAATAATAAAATTCTGCATTATTGAATGATATGCATTCCAAAGTTTATAATTTAGAATTTGAAGACATCATTGCCATTATTTTTAACTGTGGATATACTATGACACATTACTAACAACATAATTATTGATAATACCAGCTTGAGCTATAAGTCTTGGCAACTGGAGGTCTTGCAGTGTTGGAAGTAAATGTTTTTTTTCCTTTAATTATTTTGCATAAATGACTGGACTAGAGTAAAAACACAAAATTAGATGTGTTTAAGTCCTCAACCAACTGCATCTCCTCCACTTTTATTATTTCATCTTTTTATATCACACAAATCCGTGGTCAATTTAAAAATATGTTTTGGGGGGAGGGACCCAAGTGTGGAGAATGGGGGAAGGATAGATGGCTGTTTGGGCTTGCCAAGAAGGAAACTTGAAGCACTTCCTTGGGGAGAACATGACATCTTTTGGAAAGAGAAAAGAAAGAAAGAAAGAGAAAGAAAGAAAGAAAGAAAGAAAGAAAGAAAGAAAGAAAGAAAGAAAGGAAGGAAAGCCCTCCAGCTCAGGTGATATGTGTATGTACGTATGTGTTTATATATGTATATATTTATGTATGTGTATATATATTGAAGCAATACAACTTGGAGAAAAAATGGAATTTCCATGTTAAAGTATCACTATATTTTAATGCTTTTTTGGTATCACAAGTTTCATTTATGTTACTTTGATGTTATGTGTACTATAAAGTTCAACTTAAAATAAAAAAAGAAAAAAGAAAAAAAGAAAAAAATACAAGATGACAATTTTTTGATTTGATTATACTAAAAAAATGGTTCTTTAGTCTTAATGATACATGTATTAGTCAAATACATTTGCTTGTAAAAAATTTCATTAATCCCCATCTACCCATCCAAATAGTGTTAATTAATGTTTAATCTATATATCAATAAAACTGAAGAACAACCAACCACCTAAGTCATGGCAAACCAGTCAATAATTGTAAATAATTTTAAGTACCATTCATTATGAAAAATATTCTTCCAAATAGTAATCACTCATAATCTACTGAATTCCTTTAGAAAATTATGACCCTAAAATAGCTTTATAAAAATCAAGTATTATTGTTCTAGAGTCCTCTATCCATTCTTCATATCATGTCCAGTCTTCAAAGAGCAATTCACAAAGCAAATAATTCCTTGCTTATGAAGTCTATATCACTCATAGAAATTTATTTGCAACTACAAGGGACTGGTCACATATGCCCTGCCTTATAGTTCCACATATGGGAGATTATCATCTCTAAATAATATGCAATATCTACCAAATACATCCTTATAGCAGGCACTCTTTGCTTCACTTTACAGGCATTGATTTATTTCTCAGAGCAACTGAATCAATAAGGCATTATTTATTATGTCCATTTTATAAATCAGAACAATTAAGTAACTGAAGAAATTCCTAATCACATATATCTTTCTACAAGTTTTCAAGGACTTTAAGACTTTCCTACATGCTAATTGTGAAATCATATACCTATAATCTCAAGCACTGGGAGGCTAAATTCATCCTGGGATACATAGTGGGCTACATACAACTATCCTATCTCAATTTAAAAAAAAGCCTGCAACAAAACATATTTGACCATCTACTATCCACACTGTTTCTACTGTACTCAAAGAGGACTTAGCATTATTTGCCAAAAGATCTAAAAGCTGGCTCAGCAGTTAAGAGCACTGACTGCTCTTACAGAGGACGTTGGTTCGACTCCCAGTACCCACAGTGTGGACAACAATTGTCCATAACTCCAGCTCTAAGAGCAATCAAACGCCCTCTTCTGACCTCTGTGGACATTGCATGACATGGGTGTATTTACACACATGCAAGCAATATACTCATGCACATAAAATAAGAATAATAAGAATATAATAAATAAAATAAAAAGAATATAAGAATAACTTTTTTAATTTTCATTTTTATCGATGCTTTGTGTATTTCATACATCATTTTCCAATTCAGTTCAGCATATTTCCCTTACCCTTCCCCCCACCCCATCCCAGATCATGCATTCTGCCATAACTTTCCTGCATCTTTCTCTGTTTTTTTTTCATTTTTTAACAATAAGTGATAATTTATGAGTACAAGCATCCTTCATGTAAAACCAATTTGCAAGCAGTTGTGCCCAAACCCACACAGCCCATGGGTTCCACAATCCAGCGGGGGGAGGGGGGGCTTGTATGTTCAATCAAGTTGATCAAATGAGTGTCCAGACTATATTGTTGTAGCTTCACCATTCACCCCAATCACAGCCCTTACATTCTACCATGCCCCCTCTTCTGCAGATTTTTCCCTAGACTTAGAAAAGGGGCAGAGGTGGATGAGAAGCAAAACAGTCTACTTTCTCTGGTGCTGTTGTCTTGGACTCTGGTCAATTCTGGCTGTTTCCTTTCATGGGCTGACAGTTTGTCCATGAATAACCTTTCGATCCTACTAATGAAACACAAGCAATAGATATATAGGTATTTAAACAATACTAATTGTTATGGTAGGTTACTTTGGTACAGACACAGATGTTTGGATGGTATGTTAATCCATGAATTACATTTTTTTTCTGTTAAATATGACAGGGTCTTACTGTGGCTTGTAACATCTCCTAACCATTAGAGGATGTAAGCTTGTGGCATCAGCCATGGGTTATTCCTCCAAGGAGAGAGCTAATTAGATTTGGGGTATACAGGCATATGGCTGCCACTGCTGCACAGTATTTCTAGGCAGGTGAGGTGTAGCTGGTGCTGACGAAGGAGTCTTGCTTGGCTCAAGGAAACCTATATTTGCTTTATTGGTTTAGTGGCCTTTGGTAACACTCTCTGGTATTCCAGAGACCATCTGTACACTTGCAAGTGTGGTCTCAATACATCTTTCCATATTTACATCAGGTCTTCGACAGCAGGGCCTTATCGCCTCTCGTCTTGCAGGTATCCCAGTTTGGAGGTAAGGAGCCTTTAACTTTTGTGGGGGCTTGGATCCCCTGGCCAACATCTCCTTGGTAGAATAATCCATTGCTGATGTCAGAGCTCGTACTAATATATTTTGCTTAAGTGCATAGCTTATATTTGGTTCTGAATAGAGAATAATCCTTTTCACAGTTCCTATGTCTACTAGTCAATTAAAGAAGGCATTTTTACCGGTTTTATAAGAGATTACCTCTATAACAGTTGGCTCCAATTTACAGTTGGAGAACGACCTCATCACCATCATATTTCTCCTTGTTCTATGGGGGGGGGTAAGAATGTCTCTTGTATTAAAACCTTTGCTGCACCTAGAAGGTAAGTTTCGTTAGGACTCATTATAAATAGTTGTTACAAGTAGGATCCACCGAGGGATTTGATGTCTGTAACAATCTGAGGCTTTTCTTCCTTTAAATGTTCAGATGGGCCAAACTTTCCGGTGCCTTGTACATTTTTAAAGCATAATAAAGGTGTTGAATTTCCAAGGCACATTTTGGCTTAGATAAAAGCTGCTCAAACTAGATGAATGATCAGCTTTTATTAATAAGATTGAATTATTAGAAATAAATGTGTTAACAAAACCTCAATAAAAAATAGTATTGGGACTGGAGAGATGGCCTAGCGGTTAAGAGCACCGACTACTCTTGCAGAGGACCCGGGTTCGATCCCCAGCACCCACATGGCGGCTGAGAACCGTCTGTAACTCCAATTCCAGGAGAACTCCAGTTCCAGGGGAATCCGAGACCCTCTTCTGAACTCCGCGGCGTTGCACGACATGGGTGCACAGACTTGCATGCAGACAGTACATTCATACACAAACAGAAATAAAAAAAATTAAAAAAAAAAAAAATTAAAAAAAAAAGTATATTATAACTAAAAAAAAACAACATGCCAGGCCCAACACCAAAAAAACATGACATCTTAAAAACATATCAAAAAATGGTCAAGGCCAAACACCCTGCCAGGGACCTCCAGGGGGGCAGGCCCCAAAGGACTTTGCTCCCCCGCCTGCCTCAAATATGACTTTCATCACTGTTCACATGCAGGCGACACTGGAGTTGGTGTAACTCCAGTGAGAGATGGCCTATCGGTTGAGAGCGCCAACTGTTCTTGCAGAGGACCCGGGTTCGATCCCCAGCACCCACATAGTGGCTAAGAGCCATCTGTAACTCCAATTCCAGGAGAACTCCAGGTCCAGGGGAATCCGACATCCTCTTCTGACCTCCGCGGCATTGCGCAACACGGGTGCCCAAACCTACATGCATACAGTAAAATAAATAAATAAATAAATAAATAAATAAATAAATAATAGTATTAAAAAAGAAATAAACGTGTTAAAATGAGATCTATGAAACACAATCTCCTATGCATTATTACACTTAGCAGAATACTGAATATTGTAAAAGGTTTTGATTTGTAGAGTAACCAATAGTTTATGGACCAGCACAGGCCTCGGAGACACTTTAAATACCATTAATTCAGATAATAATAAAACATTTCACACTGTCAAAATGCAATTTATTATGCTATTACACTCCCTTCATGCAGAGTCACAGCAATCCATAACCTTTCAAGATCACTCCCAGGAGAGAAAAAGCTAATGTCCAAATACAATTTTAAAAACTAAAAGTCATAAGTGCCTTTCTCTCAATAGAATAACCTTGATTTTATGTGCTATATTAATATTTTCATGTTTGTTTCTTGTTGATTCTCAGACCCTCTTTAAGACTAGACTGAATGTTAATTAAAGTTGTAAGTATTGACTTGCCATATGAGTAAAAGAGTTTGTTCATAGTTACATTCTAAACAGAAAGGTCATGTCTGTCATAGACTCATTACAGTTCTTTAGGAAATTCACTTTACCTTCTTCCTTGAGTATAGAACGCTTAAGAATGCCATCTAATCGCTTCCTAGATTTATTTCTCTATATTGCAGACTGTATGTGAGTCATATAATGACTAATATAAGTAATTTCTTTTACAGAAGTGGCATCATGATATCTTATTTAAAACTGTCATAGTCATGTATGCACTTATTTCTACATTCATTAAAAAGTGACAATTGAAATTCTTTGTTGAGTCTGCTGCAAATCTTGCTTCTTATGTCATGCTCAGCAAAAAAAAAAAAAAAAAAGTGTCTTTCCTGGGAACATCTTTGGCATTGTAAGTCCACCACCTGAGAAAGTCAGGTGAGCCACAGTAGCTTTTCTGAAAACAAAACAGCATATAATACTCTGGGACTGGTAATTTTGAACTGAAATGGAACATTGGTGAGAAACAGCTCTGTATTTCTTCAACTACTCTAAGAATGGATAGATTTCATCAATGCCAAAAGAAATGGAAGAATATATTTTATTATATCTATTATCATGATTGGTAGCTGTAAACAATACCCATAAACTAGGAGCATCTATCATTTAAAATGAAATTTATGCTACATTTATATTTTTTGATTTCATTTATTTTGTAACATGACTCAAGCTTTATTTTAACATTAATAGTTAATGAGTATAACTAGGCTGGAAAGTAAACATAGCATACTTACATGGCTTCTATAGATACTGGAGGTCATTGTTTGCAAGTAATGTCATCTGCATATCTTTAAGAAAAAAGGCAAACTCCTTTAAAAAGTGGAAGGCAGCAAATCACTGTTGGGTGAAGGTGAGTTGATCTCCTTTAAGGGAATGACCATAGACAGGCTGAACAAGCTCCAGTGAATGAGATCACCAAAAAGGACATCTCAGTACACAAATTTGACTTATCATTAAAAAGTCAAATGGTTCTGCAGGCATAATAGCATTCTACATTTGAGTTAACAAAGGGGCGAGTCAAATACATCTCAAGTTTTGAAAGTTAAGCAGCATTAAATTGCAGTATGAAAATAGGATTTTTTTAATTTTTTTTCTTTGTTTTGTTTGGTTTGGTTTGTTTGGTCTTTTTGAGGCAGGGTCTCCCTGTAGCCCCAGCTGTCCTGGAACTCTCTCTGTAGACCAGGCTGGCCTTGAACTCACAAAGATCCGCCTGCCTCTGCCTCCTAAGTGTTGGGATTAAAGGCATGCACCACCATGCCCAGCTGAGTTTTTGCTTTTTTATTGTTTTAAACTTTTTCCATAAGTCATACATCATTTCTCAATCATCTCTAGAGTCATTTCCTTTTCCATGTCCCCCACCCCACATGAGTCCCTGCACTCTGCCCTACATGCATCTTTTTCTGAGTCTTTCCGGAGATTTTTTTTTTCTTTCAGTTCTTTTGTTGTTGTTCTCTCCAACTTGTATTACTACAGTATACATATCTTTTGATGTCACATTCACTCTCCTTCTTCAGGGTTTTAAATTTTTTGTCATAGAAATCTTTGGTGTCTTTGGTTTGGTTTGTTCCCAGGTATTTTTTTAGCTTAGCATGCTTTCTTATACACTATACAACAACCTTCCCAGGGGTGGCACCACCCACAATGGACAAGGCCCTCCCACATTGCTCAACATTAAATACTATATTACACAAACATAGCCACAGTCCAGTCCAGTGGAGGAAATTCCCCAATTGAGGCTCCTACAACCCAGGTGTGTCAAGTTGGCACTAAAGCTATCTAGCATAATTGATCCCTTGTCAACTTGACACCCAAAACACACTGTTATTAAACCACCACCTTCCATTTCCCATCCCCAAGACACAATGTCAACATTAGTATCAAAACAAGACAGCACAACCTTAAAAGTCCCACAGTTCTTAAATTGTCCAAACATTTAAAAACATTCACAGTCATTTAAAAGTCTCTTAACTGCGGGTTCCTGTAAAATCCAAAGCAAGTGTGGGGGACACCAGGATTGACAAAGATATTAAGCACAGCTGTGTGACCTTGGAAACCTTGTGAGTATGGTAGGAGTCAGCCTCCAAGGAGTGATAACCAGCAATTTCTTTGCCCTTGCAAAAAAACCTGTGACCTTGCAGCTTTTCCTTAAGAAGCACTCTCTAAGTCATGTCTCCTTCCCTTAACCCTGCCTCCAAATTTCCTGCCAAAGTCTTGCCCTTATGCATCTTTGTCTTTGTAATAAATGTGCTTCCTGGAGTCCACAGCCCTGAGGACCCTTCTCTGTTCCCTCCCAATCCCCACAGCTGCCACCCACAGGTTTCAGGGAGCTAGTGGTTCGGAGAAAGGAACCCCACAAGCAAGTACTGTCTTATTTTAAAGGGAAAAATCTGGCCCAACGTAGCAAAACCTAAGTCCAGCAAAGTAGCTCATGGCAGGATATCTGGGATTCATTCACAATCTTCTGGGCTCAGTGTTTCAGCAGCCCCACTTCTCTGACTTGGCTATCCACAGAACATCCGACTCATCTTGCAGGCTGAGGCCAGCTCCATTCCATACCTGCTGCTGCTCTTGGTGGTCATCCCATGGTCCAAAAAGCTGGGGTCTCCACTGGCACTGAGGTTCTTGACCCCTGCAATCTTGGGGATTCTTCACTACAACCAAGCCCACACTTTCACCAATTGCCACTCATAGTGCCAGGCCTTAGCTGCTCTTTGTGACCCCTTCACATTTCAACACCAGAACCATATAGGAGACTCTTACACATTACCAAATCCTGCTTCTGACCGGAGATGGAGCTGTGGGCCTCCTCTGGACCGAAGCTTCTGTATTCTGACCCTGAGGAAATTCTTCCCAGATTTTACCACAGTGATGCTGGTCTCCTGGTACTTACAGCTGATTCTTCAGCCCCAGCCAACCAGACCCCACAGATTCTCAATTTAAAAATATGGTATAAATAGCCCTGATGATCTCTGCTTCCCTCTGAAGCTTCACAGGCCAGGCCTCCATTGTCTACAACTCTTTCAGCATAACTGTTCCAAGTTCTACAGCAGCAAACTCTAAGCACTCAATGGCTTTTCCAGTCCAAAGTTCCAAAGGCTTCCACAGTCCTCCCACAAACACCAACATCAGGTCTGTCACAGCAGTAGCCCACTCTCTTATACCAATTTCTGTTCTAGTTTGTCTTCAATTATTGTGACAAACATTCCAACCAATACCAAATTGGGGAGAAAAGGGTTTTTGGCTTACATCTCCCAGGTCACAGTTCATCACTGAGGGAACACAAGGTAGAAACTCAGGGCAGGAACCTGGAGGCAGGAGCTGGAGTACAGGGCATGGAGGAACTGCTTACTGGCCTGCTCCCCTGTCATGGGTCATGTATATGTATAAGAAAGCAGGCATGGGTCAGCCTGCTTTCTTATACATATACAATAACCTGCCCAGGGGTGACACTGCACACAATGGGATGGGCCCTCCAACATTGCTCAACAATTCTACACAGATGTGGCCAGAGGCCATTCCACTAGAAGAAATTCCCCAATTGAGGCTCCCTCAAATCAGGTGTGTCAAGTTGACACTAAAGCTATCCAGCAGACTGACATTACAAAATATTTTTTGTCAGCTCCTGGGCTGGTCATTGTTGTGATTTGTAGATTTTATAGCTGGATAGGATCACCAATTCATTTTCTTCCATGGCAGTTTGTATAGTATCTGCTGATAATATGAGAGCTAGTCTTCAAATAAACTCAAATAATCAGCAAATAATCACTATTGGAGCAATAGTGACATTTTATCTTGGGGGTAATCATCAGATGTCTAATTGGACAGCACATTCAATGAGATGATAACTCAACTGAGATACTGTAAACATAGCCAAATACACATGGTTGGATAGGTCATGGATCCTGAAGAAAAATCTATTTTTGTCATAACCTTAGACCAACTTAATTTCTTACTGTATTCTAAATACATATCCTTATCTTTACAGACAAGTGTACATTTCACCACTCATCAAAGAAACCACTTTTGCAACAGATGGAGATTATTACACAGTTCTATAACCAGTCAAACACAGAGAAGAAGTGTGAGATCCCAGCCCTAAGTGACACATTTACAACCCGACCTTTATACCTCAGGCCCAGGAAACATAGCAGAACAGGAGGCAGTGAACTTCACCAGTGAAGTTTCCTCATGCAAGAGATGGACATTAACCCAGATAGCTCCAGCAGGCTGACCAAAGCATAATGAGTACAAGACTACAGAGTACTTTACCCTGAATAGGACACCTATATCTGAACTCTGCAACCCAAGGGTCAAGAACCATTATGAGAAGAAGGGGAGAAAAGCTTGTAAGAGACACAAGTAGTGGATGATCACAAAGAAACAGTTTTCCAGAGAGCTAGAAGGTACTCATATGAACCTGCACCCATGGTAAAAGCACAAGACCCACACTAGTTTGTGGGGCTGTTGACCCTGTGGTAGGACAGGCTGAAGAATGCACACAAGTGAGGCCGATGGCCCTGTGGCAAAAGACACAACTGTGGGACTGGTGGTCCCACAGCCTAACATGCAGTTATGGTACTGATAGTCCCTTGTCCAAACACATAGCTGTGGAATTGATGGTTCCATGGACAAACACACAACTATGGAACTGATGGTTCCATGGACAAACACACAACTGTGGAACTGATGGTTCCGTGGCCAAACACACAACTGTGAAACTGATGGTTCTGTGGCCAAACACACAATTATGGAACTGATGGTTCCATGGCCAAACACACAGCTGTGGAACTGATGGTTCCGTGTCCAAACACACAACTGTGGAACTGATGGTTCTGTGGCCAAACACACAACTGTGGAACTGATGGTTCTGTGGCCAAACACACAACTATGGAACTGATGGTTCCATGGCCAAACACACAGCTGTGGAACTGATGGTTCTGTGTCCAAACACACAACTGTGGAACTGATGGTTCCATGGCCAAACACACAGCTGTGGAACTGATGGTTCTGTGGCCAAACACACAACTATGGAACTGATGGTTCCGTGGCCAAACACACAACTTATGGAACTGATGGTTCCGTGGCCAAACACACAACTTATGGAACTGATGGTTCTGTGGCCAAACACACAGCTGTGGAACTGATGGTTCCGTGGGCAAACACACAGCTGTGGAACTGATGGTTCCATGGACAAACACACAACTATGGAACTGATGGTTCTGTGGCCAAAAACATGATTGTGGAACTGATGGTTCCATGGCCAAACACGTAGTTGCATAGCTGCTGGCTCCCATGACCAAATAAGCTGAAGAGCCAGCTGTGGGGTTGATAGCCCCACAACCAACCACAATAACAGCCTGTGAACCATGTCAGAAGGTAGAACTCCATGAAAATCCATTTATTCTATGTAACAGGCAGCGTATATAGCTTTGGGATGGGCATCCCCTAAATCATGTGACATCACCTCACAGTGGCCAATCTTAGACCTCCACAGCAGCATACATCATCCCAGCTTGTGGGGCGTACCCAGAAAGGGACATACAGACATACAAGTCTGCTCTTGGTACTAAGCACTTGCTAGTATCTTGTGTCAGGGTATGCCCTGCAGTATAGCATTGCTTAGTGTGCTAAGCAGATTGTGCCTGGATATGTGCAACATATGCCTGAATCCAGGACTGCTTCCCACACAAACTCAAGCTAGACAAAATCCCAACAGGAAGTGAGTAAGAAGCCCCAACTTTAGCTGAGGAACTATTGGCAACCTACTGGCTGAGAGAGGGAGAGTTGGTTTTAAATAGACACCAGATGTGTTAATCCAGTGGATTGGATGCACACCAAAGGTCATTTGGGTACACAAATTAAACTTGATAGACTTTAACAAATATATATNATTACACACCTGTAATATAGCTTGAGATCTACTGTGATGATTTCCTTAACATTGCTCATTATGCTCAAGATAGTTTGGCTATCCAGGGACTATGAATTTTAGGATAGTTTTACTCTAGTGCTGAGAATAATGTCATGGGGATTTGATTGACATTGCAGTGAATCTAGAGATTACTTTTGGGAGGATCACCATTTGCACAATACTACTTCTACCAATCCATAAGTGTGGTATGACCATCCCTCCATGTTCTGGTGTCTTTTTTATCTCTTTCGTTAAAGATTTATGATTATTATTATAGAGATCTTTAATATATATATATATATATATTTAGTTAGTTAGTCATTGCACAAAGCATCTTTCTGAATGCTAATCTTCTACAGGGATTAATTTTTGGTTTTGCTATAAAGAATGAGTATATTAAAAGAATACATTTCACTACTTTATAATTTATAAATCCTTTTCACTGAAATGTACAAAAAAAACTCTTTTTATAAATCCTGAGTTAAGAATCACAAACAAGTTTATCACTTACCTGTGGATGTGTATAATATGAGGGAAGACTATGAAAAGTGAATTGGCTTTTTGGTCACTGCACTGTAATTTTATGATCTTTTCTTTTGTGGGAAAAAGTTGGCATTTAAAAATAACTTCGGTAGTTTCACTGTGATTGAAAATTATTTTTTCAATGAAATGTAAAATTTTCATCTTCACAAAATCCTGAATCGAAATTGCAAACAAAAAATGAAATTGCAAACAAGCTTATTACAAAATAATTTTCTCTATAAAGCATAATTCTTTATGTAAAGATTATTATCATTTGAAGACAGAATATAAAGAATATATCTGTTGCTTTCTGAACCATCATTTTGATACAAATTAATACTATATATACAGTCACTGAATGCTGCAGTTCATTAATTGTATGTCATCATTAACTGTATGACAACACCACACAACAGTACTTGCTCTCCTGTCTCCTCTGCCAAGATGTAGTGTCAACCTGGCATTTAACAACAATGTCTACTACTGTTTGAGATTCTCAGAAAGTATGATAATCTAAAGAATAATATTAGACAGATACAGCTGTCGGATTCAAGGAAAGTTCATTTAAAAAAATTTGTTATCTTCCATATTCTAGTAGACAACAACTACAAAGATTTAGACTTAAATACAGAATAATTTGAAACCTGAGGCAAAAACTTAGACCTAAATACAGAATAATTTAAAACCTGAGGCAAAAACTTCATGTGTTCCAAGCTTTAAAACAAATAACAAAATAAAAATGTCTAAACCAGGGGGCAACCTAATTTTTGGAATATCAGTAAATGCGGATTTATGGTCTTATAAAATATATAATTGAAAATGAGCAAAAATATATCTAAACTGAATAAAATATACCACTGCTAAAAACAATAATCATAAAGACTGGCCAATTTATAGTCTTAGACTGAAAACAGTGTTCAGCTTCACAATTATCTTAATAGAGTTTTAATTACTTTTCATATGGCTTCCTTTGCATCCTCCAACACACACACACACACACACACACACACACACATGCACAAGAAATAAAGGAAAATTTATTATTAATAATTCTCCACGTAGAAACTAATTCATAAAGAACTCATTTCTGGAAAAAAATGGCGAATGCTTAAATAAGTACAGAAGTTTCATGCCTTGTTTTTCACATTATTAGAAAATAAAATAAAATGCAAGCAAGAGAAGGCTTTTTAGAAGAAACATTACATCTCAGGACTTGGGAGGCAGAACCAGGCAGATCTTTGTGAGATTGAGGTCACCCTGGACTACATAGTTAGTTCCAGGCCAGCTGGGGCTACAAGGATACTCTGTCTCAAAAAAACCAAACAAACAAAAAAAAAATTACAGTTGTGTTATATATTTGCTTCATCCTTAACACAAATAACTACACAATTATTGACAATTTATTTTTCATTTATAGTAGCATTCTGTTACTGCAATATTTTTATATGTAATTGTGCTGGATAGCTTTAGTGTCAACTTGACACACACACAATTGAGGGAGCCTCAATTGGGGAATTGGCTCCATTGGATTGGCCTGTGGCCACATCTGTGAAGTATTGTCTTAATTGTCAAGCAGTGTGGGAGGGCCCAGCCCACGAGTGGTGCCATCCTGGGCAGGTTGTTGTGTACGGTATAAGAAGGCAGGCTGGGCATGAGCCAGGGGAGCAAGCCAGTGAACAGCATTCCTCCATGGCTTGTGCTTCAGCTCCTGCCTCCAGGTTCCTGCCCTGAGTTCCTGCCTTGGGCTCCCTAAGTGATGAACTGTGACCCAGGAGATGTAAGCTGAATAAACCCTTTCCTCCCCAAGTTGGTGTCGGTCAGTGTTTTGTCACAGCAATGGAAGACAAACTAGAACAGTAATTATACAGAAAATAGGTATACTTTCAGAGGTTTAACAGATAAAAAAACTGAAACTCAGACAGTTTGGAAACAAGAATGGTTTATATCACGAGAAAAAATATTTATAATTAAGGCTGGAGAGATGGCTCCGTGGTTAAGAGCACTGGCTGCTCTTGTAGAGGACCTGGGTGTGTTTCCCAGCATTGACATGGCAGCTAATAACCATATACGACTCCAGTTCCAAGGAATCTGGTGCCCTCTTCTGGGTTCCACCCGCATTACACACTTACATACTTGCAGACAAAACTCATACATAAAAATAAGAATAAATAATAAATAATTAAAACCACTCAGACATAAAAATACATAAAATCATGCAGAAGTGATACAGAAACAAAAGTAAAGCTATCTAGGAAACACAGGGTGCTAGAAAGTAGGGAGGTGGTACAAGGAAAGTCAAGGTAAGAATATGCAGAGAAATATGTGAAACATACGATATGCACTTACATGAATACTTAAAAATAATTTTTAAGATTGCACTGATGTGTTAGCTTTGGCAGGATGTATACTAAAATTGGAAAGATACAGAGAAGAGTAGCATGGTCCCTGCACAAGTATGACATGCAAATTTGTGAAGCATTCCATATTTTTACAAACCTAGACCAAGAATGCAGACAAAAAATGAGGTAAAAGGAACCAACATACATCTCTCAATAATAAGCTTAAACACTAATGGTCTAAACTCCCCAGTCAAAAGGCATAGACTGGGAGAATGGATTAGGAAACTGAATCTTTCAATATACTGTCTACAAGAAACTCATCTCACCCTCAATGACAGTCATCACCTCAGAGTGAAAGGATGGAAAAAATATTCCAAGAGAATGGTACCAAGAAACAAGCCAGAGTGGCTATTCTAATATCAGACAAAATAGATCTCAAAGTAAAATTAATCAGAAAAGACAAAGAGGGTCATTACATCCTCGTCAATGGAACAATTAACCATGAAGACTTCACAATCCCAAATGTCTATGCACCAAACTCTGGTGCACCTAACTTTATAAACACTACTCATCAGGACCTCAAGACACAGATTAATCCTAACACACTAATAGTGGAGAATTCAACACCACACTGGACCCCTTGGATAGATCAACAGGACCAAAAATAAATGGTAAAACATTGGAACTGAACAATACAATACACCAAATTGACCTCACAGACATCTACAGATCCACCCAAACACCAGAGAATATACTTTCTACTCAGCACATCATGGAACATTCTCCAAAATCGACAACATACTGGGACACAAAAGAAAACTCAACAAATACAAAAGGATAGAAATTATTGCATGCATTCTATCAGACCACAGTGCAATAAAGATCAATATGAAGGCCAGAATAAGCCCGACTAGCTACAAGAACACATGGAGATTAAACAACACAATCCTGAATAATACATGGGTCAGGAAAGAAATAGAGTGAAATAAAAGTTTTCATGGAACTGAACAAAAAAGACAATACAACACAACAAAACCTGTGGGGTACTTTAAAAGCAGTCATGAGAGAGAAATGTATAGCCTTAAGTGTCCACATCAAAAAACAAGAAAGAGAACATATAAACGATATAACACTGCAGCTAAAAACACTTGAGTGGCAACCACAAATTAACCCTAAACCCAACAGACAAGAAGAAATAACAAAAGTCAGAGCAGAAATCAATGAAATAGAAACAAAGAAAACAATACATAAAATCAACAAATCCAAAAGCTGGTTCTTTGAAAAGATAAACAAAATAGATCTCTAGCCCAGTTAACCAAAGAGAGAGAGAGAGAGAGAGAGAGAGAGAGAGAGAGAGAGAGAGAGAGAGANAGAATAAGAGAGAAGAGAGAGAGAGAAACTCCAAATCAAGAGTGTTGTGGGGATGAGAGGGGAATTATCACAACAGACAAAGAAAAGATCCAGGCAATCATACAGGAATACTTCAAAAACCATTTTCCATTAAATTCGAAAACCTAAGAGAAATGGATGAATACCTATAATCCTGGGAACCAACAAAGCTTAACCAAGAAGAAATTAACAGTTTAAACAGACCCATAATATTCAAGGAAATTGAAGATGTAATTAAATTCCTCCCAACTTAAAAAAGCCCCAGTCCGGATGGTTTCACATCAGAATTCTATAAAACATTTAAAAAGGTCCTACAACCACTGCTACTCAAACTGTTCAGAAGGATAGAAACAGAGGAAATTCTCCCAAACTCCATCTATGAAACCAGCATCACTCTAATACCAAAACCAGACAAAGATATAAGCAAAAAAGAAAGATATAGACCCATCTCACTAATGAAAATAGATGTAAAAATTCTCAGCAAAATACTTACAAATCGCATACAGACCCACATCAAAAATATCATCCATCATGATCAAGTTAGATTTATACCAGATATGCAAGGATGGTTCAACGTATGTAAATCAATTAATATCATAAAACACATAAACAGACTGAAAGACAAAAACCACATGATCATCTCAATTGATGCAGAAAAAGCCTTTGACAAGATCTAGCATCCCTTCATTTTTAAAGTCCTACAGGAATCGGACTGAAGGGAACATTCCTCAACATGATCAAAGCCATATATAGCAAACCCACTGCCAACATCATCCTAAATGGAGAAAAATTGGAATCATTTTCCTTAAAGGCAGGAACCAGGCAAGGCTGCCCCTTATCACCATTCCTCTTCAAAATAGTGCTTGAAACACTTGCTAGGGCAATAAGACAAGAGAAAGAAATTAAAGGAGTACTCATCAGAAAAGAAGAAGTTAATCTATTGCTTTTTGCAGGTGATATGATAGTTTACCTAAGGGATGCTAAAAACTCCACCAGAAAACTTCTAGAAATGATTAAGAGTTTTAGTAAAGTGGTGGGCTACAAAATTAACCTAGAAAAAATCAGTAACCTTTCTTTACACCAACAATAAACAAGTGGATAAAGAATATAAGAAGACCCTTCCACTCACAATAGCCTCAAAAATAATAAACTATCTGGGAACAAACCTAACCAAAGATACCAAAGACCTTTACAACAAACATTTTAATCCCTTGAAGAAGGAGATTGAAAATGACACCAAAAGATGGAAAGACCTCCCATGCTCATGGATTGGGAAAATTAATATAGTAAAAATGTCCATTTTACCCAAATTGATGTCAGAGTCAATGCAATCCCAATTAAAATCCCTATGAGCCTCTTCACAGACTTGGGAAAAAATCCTTAAATTCAAATGGAAAACAAAATACCCTGAATAGCTAAAGCAACCCTGAGTGAAAAATGCAATACAGGAGGGATTCCTCTACCAGACTTCAAGCTATATTACAGGGCCATAGTCATAAAGACACCCTGGTACTGGCACAAAAACAGACCCATTGACCAATAGAACAAAATTGAACATCCAAACTTGAGCTCATACAATTTCAGCCACCTTATATTTGACAAAGGGGTAAAAAAACCTCAATGGAGGAAGGATAGCATCTTCAGCAAATGGTGCTGGCAAAATTGGATCACCATTTGTAGAAGAACAAAATTAAATCCCTACCTCTCACCCTGTACAAAAATCAACTCCAAGTGGATCAAAGATCTCAACATGAAACCTGAAACCCTGAAGGTGATAGAAGAAAAATTTGGCAACAACCTACAAGACATAGGCTTAAGAAAAGACTTTCTAAATCAAACAGCAGCTGCACAGGAAATAAGGTCAAGAGTCGACAATGGGACCTCATAAAACTCAAAAGCTTCTGTACAGGGAAAGAAACAATCAAGGAAGTGCAAAGAAAACCCACTGAGTGGAAGGAAATCTTCACCAGTGACACATTTGACAGAGCACTAACCTCAAGAATATATAAACTACACAAAACACAAAGAAGTAAGAAAACAAATGACCTACTCAAAAGATGGAGTAAAGAGCTGAACAAAGACTTCACCAGTGAGGAATTAAAGATGGCTGAGAAACATTTTTAAAGGTGTTCAACATCATTAATAATTAAGGAACTGCAAATTAAAACCACTCTCAGATATCATCTCTCTCCGATATGACTAGCTAAGATCAAGAAAATAAAAGACACCAAATGCTGGAGAGGTTGTAGGGAAAGGAGAACACTCATCTACTGCTGGTGGGAATGTAAACTTGTACAACCATTATGGAAAACAGTGTGGAGAACCCTTAAAAGACTCAAAATGAACCTACCACCTGACCCAGTCATACCACTCCTGGGCATATACCCCAAAGACTCATCCTACCACAAAGGTACATGCACATCCATGTTTATTGCTTCTCTCTTCATAATAGCATTCAACATCATTAATAATTAAGGAACTGCAAATTAAAACCACTCTCAGATATCATCTTTCTCTGATATGACTAGCTAAGATCAAGAAAATAAAAGACACCAAATGCTGGAGAGGTTGTAGGGAAAGGGGAACACTCACCTACTGCTGGTGGGAATGTAAACTTGTACAACCATTATGGAAAGCAGTGTGGAGAACCCTTAAAAGACTTAAAATGAGCCTACCACCTGACTCAGTCATACCACTCCTGGGTATATACCCCAAAGACTCATCCTACCACAAAGGTACATGCACATTCATGTTTATTGCAGCTCTCTTCATAATAGTGAATCACTGGAACCAACCCAAATGCCCCTCAACTGACGAGTGGATGACAAAAATGTGGTACATCTATGCAATGGAGTACTATTCAGTTGTAAAGAAGGATAACATCATGAACTTTTCAGGTAAATGCATGGAGCTCCAAGCCATTATGCTAAGTCAAGTAACACAGTCCTAGAAAAACAAGCAGCAGTGAATGGTTTTTGTCATTTGTGGATGGTAACATCAAATCCCAGATGAAAGGCAAGCTGGGAGCTGGAGAGATGGCTAAGTGGTTAAACGCGCTAACTGCTCTTGCAGAGGACCCGGGATCAATTCCCAGCACCCACATGGCAACTAAGAACCATCTTTAACTCCAGTTCCAGGGGAATCTAATGCCCTCTTCTCACCTCCGCAGCATTGCACCAACCTACATGCAGACAGTACACTGATACACATAAAAAAAAAAAGCAAGCTGAACAACATTATTGTTATATTTTGTTTATCTGAAAGCAACTATATTGTTATAATGTAAATCTCTCAAAGGGCTCTAGAATCCACCCACCACTTATTTTCAGACTCTGTAATTACTATATATGGGTGGAGAATATATATCCATATTTTAAAGTAATATAAAATTAATGGAGGAAAATGTGAATTCCTAAACATAAAAAAGACTGAGAGGAAGATGCAGGACAGTTATGGCAGAGTGTATGATCTGGGGTGGAGTGTGGGGGTGATATGCCTACACTGAAACAAAAAATGATGTCTGATGTACACAAAACATCAATAAAAGCATAAAAAATAAAATATATTTGAGATTTTTTAAAAAGATTACATTTCCATAAATAAAAAGACACAATTTTCAAATTTGCTTCATTTTTAAAATTTATGAGTTGACTCTTGAAATATTTACCTTAACATGGGTTCAAATGATCTTCATAATCTATCTGCTTTGTTCATTTAGGTGACAAAAATATCAACATTATGTTTTAAGCTTTATATTTATTATTTTGGTGTGTATGAGTGAGTGATATGTGTGGTGTGGTGCACATGCAGCAGTGCCTGTGTGGAGGTTAAGTGGGTAACTTTGTGGATTAAGTTCTCTCCTTCCACCCTTGGGCAGTTTCTGGAAATAGAATTTAGGTTCCCAGCCTCCCCTAGTGAGCACCTTTACCTGCTGAGCAATCTAGCCAGTCCCACGGCTCAGTTTCTCATCCAGTTATGTTTCTAATAATTTTCCAATTACTCAAAGGTCTATAAATATTTTAACTGGTTATTTGTGCTCTTCCTTTTCAATTTCATTCAAAATAATTACGTTAGATAATGTATAATTTAACACATATACACAGTTTATGCAGGTGTACTTTTTTAAATGTTATTAAAACACTTTGAAAAACAAAAATGCACCTAAAATCACCAGCTGCAAAATCTAAATAAAAGCTAAATTGTTTAAAGGATTTTGTTAAACAATCCCCATAGGAAACAAGGGAAGATCTCTTTTTCATTAGCTTTTTCAAACAAAAGAATAAAGATTATCAGAATATATCCCTCAAAGGGCTCTTGTAAAACCAAAGCAAAATAAAAGATGCTACACTTTTAAGAAAGTTAAACCTCAGGAGATTTTTATTCCAGAGGAAGAAAATACAGCTGGCAACTCTGTTTCCCCTATGTTACGTTCTTTCAGAGCTCTAAACAGACCTGCCAATAATCTCTAGATTCTCAAGTGTTCAAAAAAGGAAGCTACTTAAAAGATATAGCAACCTGTCACCCCCCACTGGATGGTGGGGCTGTAGGTGTTTGGGCACAACAGCCTGCAGATAGGTTTTGCATGAAGGATGCTTGTACTCATGGATTATCACTTATAGCTGAAAATAAAAAAAAAAAAAAACTGAGAGAAAGTGCAGGACAGTTATGTCAGAATGCATGATCTGGGATGGGGTGGGGGTGGGGGGGGGGAGGGAAAGGGAATAAGCCTGAACTGAAATTGTGGAAAAAAATGTATGAAATGCACAAAGCATCAATAAAAACTAAATAAATTAGAAAAAAAAGAATAAAAAAAAAAAGATACTTTTAAAATTATCCAGACGATCCTTTGGATTAGAAGGATTGACTATAAATTGTTTCATTCAATTTCATACAGCATGGACTCTTAAAATCTACTTGGGCTGGAGAGATAGCCCTAGCGTGTTAAGAGCACCGGACTGTTCTTGCGAGGACCCGGGTTCGATCCCCAGCACCCACATGGCGGCTGAGAACCGTCTGTAACTCCAATTCCAGGAGAACTCCAGTTCCAGGGGAATCCGAGACCCTCTTCTGACCTCCACGGCATTGCACGACACGAGTGCACAAACCTACATGCAGACAGTACATTCATACACATACGAAAATAAATAAAAAATTTTTTAAAAACTATCTTTAAGAATATGTAATGCAGACAGTAAAACTAAAAGCAATTTAAAGCCCAAACTACATCACTTAACAAATTTTGTATTGCCCAGACCCCAGATAGAATCCTTACATTCAACCTAGGACATTTTAATAAAAAAGATACTAATTCTAGTCACTGTACCATGATATTTATTATTCATAGCAAATCCTTTTTAATTTTAGACTAACCTAAAGGCATCAGCTCTTTGCTAATGAAATCAATCCTTATTCTTCATTCTAAAGTTCTAGAAAGCCTGCAACATTCTAAAATATCATTTTGTTTTCTAATACAGAAAATGAGATGGCCTTTCTAAACCCTAATGCAGCAGCATTTTGATACTAATAATCTTTAGTTTACTTTCTGGAAATTCAGCCTTAAATTTTGACTGTTATAATGAGGAATCATAACCAAGTGTAGTGACATACACTTTTCCAAGTTCCAGGCCAGCTGGGGCTACAGGGAGACCCTGTCTCAAAAAGACAAAAAAAATGAGTAATAATCCTCACTGATTAAATGTCCGTGATAACTACTAGAAAACACATAGCTTCCTCTGTCTAATTTATGAAAGCAGCACTAAAATTCTTTAAGTTTTATAGCAGAAATTTCATCTATATAAGAATATTCAGTGGCAAGATTATTTACCTCTCATAAATGGTATGCCATCTAAGTGCTTACCACAGGAACTCCTTTGTTCTCAGGCACATTAATCTGTTAGAAAAATGTTCCACTTCTACAAAGAGAAAATTGGCTCAAGGGTCCCATGCCAAATTCCCACAGTTTTCATTATTCAATAATGAATTCATGTTGCCTCCCACCAATATAAGCAAGGTAGGTGGAATGTGGCAATTTAACCTCTATGGGGAGCTCATAAGTTTGGTTATAAATAATACTTGCAGTATTGTGATTAAGGTTCTATTACAGGTAACAGGATATCCTAGAAGTGCATAAAGATAGGATCATCCTATCATATCTAGGAAATACAATTTCTTACACTTACAGTGTGAAAATGAGATTGAATCCTTTTTTAAATTATTTTATTAATTTTATTTATTTCTGTATGTGTATGAATGTACTGTCTGCATGCAAGTTTGTGCACCCGTGTCGTGCAATGCCGCGGAGGTCAGAAGTGGGTGTCAGATTCCCCTGGAACTGGAGTTCTCCTGGAATTGGAGTTTCAGACGGCTCTCGGCCGCCATGTGGGTGCTGGGGATCGAACCCGGGTCCTCTGCAAGAGCATTGGCGCTCCTAACCGCTAGGCCATCTCTCCAGCCCTTTTAAGGAACTATGTGAATCAAAAACTGGATAGTTATGCAACAAGTCCTGAGAGATGGAATATTTCAACATTCAGGCAAGAAAGATATCAAATATTTATGTAAAAATACAAAGAGTAGTTCAATGATCTTGACAGTCTTGGAAGTGAGTGGTAAAGCCAGGAAACATGCCAAACAGGAGGCTAATGAAAAACTCCTCCTACTCCAGCTGAAAAGAAACTTCCTATAATAGTCAAAATATCCACTAATTTGATAGATGTCATTTCATTGAAAGATTTTTAAGAGCTCACAGAGTACATGCATAAGAGAGATAAACCAAATGTATCAATCAGAAAAGTGGTAGTATATCTATCTTTGATTTCCAGAGTCCTCAAACTTCAAGCTCTGTACTTCTCCATTTCTCCCCTACATAAGACCCTAGAAAAGTTTCCCCATAATAATTCCATTTCAACAGATCATCATCAAACAATACATGATTGAATGTGAGAAGTTTCTCGGTGGTCTTGGACATACCTTTTATGGCTGAAATATACTTATCTGGTGTGACTAGAAAACATAGCCTCCCGATTTAACCTCAGCATCAACTAATAAAATTATATGTATATATATATATATATATATATTATATATAGATATATCTATATAAATATAACTTTTCTATTTTCTTATTTATTATTTTTATTTTATTTTATTTATTCTTTATGTGTATGAATGTACTGTCTGCATGCAGGTCTATGCACCTGTGTTGTGCAATGCTGCGGAGGTCAGAAAAGGGCATCAGATTCCCCTGGAACTGGAGTTAAAGACGGTTCTCAGCCGCCATGTGGGTGCTGGGGATCGAACCCGGGTCCTCTGCAAGAGCAGTCGGAGTTCTTAACTGGTAGGCTATCTCTCCAGTCCCTTATTTATTATTTTTTATGTGTATGAATGTACTGTTTGCATGTAGGTTGGTGTACCCGTGTAGTGCAATGCCGAGGAGGTCAGAAGAGGGCGTTGGATTCCCCTGGAACTGGAGCTAAAGACGGTTCTTAGCCACCATATGGGTGCTGGGAATCGAACCTGGGTCCTCTGCAAGAGCAGTTGGTGCTCTTAACCACTGAGCCATCTCTCCAGCCCCAAATTATATTTTTAACATAGTAGCAAAAATGCATCCTAACTTTCCAAAATGGAATGAATCCTAAATAATATGATCTCAATTCCAAAACTTGTTTCTAGGACAAACCTAGTCAATTATGGCCTCAACCAGAATTCCATTCTCCTGTAAACTCCTGAGATGAGCTTAAGGGAGCTTCATTCATTACTTGAAAGTGCATACCTTATATAACAGTAACAACATCACAAAGAATAGAGTCTCCAAATACTAAATTATGAAGAGTCTAATTCATATGTATTTCTTAAAATACAGATGACACAACTATGGGTTCTTTAGCAAAAATAAAACTGCCAAATAAAATGTTGCAAAAAATGGAGCAATGTTGAAGTTTGAAATATTTCACCTGACATAAGCTAAAGAGAGAAAGGCCTATTCCAAATGTTTTCTACATGATTTCAACTATAGAATATAACAGGCGGGTATCTAAATATTCACAAAAGGGCCAAGTGGGCATAAAATATCTTGCCTCAAGAACTACTAGTAGAAGTAAAGTAAAAATAAGTCATTGTCCATTTCTGGTGAGAATTTTTATTTAAAATGTAAATTAGTCCTCGAATAACAAAATCAGCAAACATCCAGAGGCACCTTTCAAGTACGATGTGGGCATTTTATCACATTGGTGAAATTCTGGAAAAGAAAAAAGAGTATTATAGCATCTTCATTATCAGTCATCTCTGTATGACATCGTTTGTGTCAAGCCTCATGATTTCAGGAAAATAGCTTCTCAGTCATTTCACATTTCCATTTTTATAATGACTTAAAGATTTAGAGGCATGAATGGAGCCATTTGTCTCTATAATAGAAAATATTTACTAATAGAATAAAAATATTCACAGTTAACAAGATTATTCATGTGCCCACAGAATCATTTTCAAAAACGGGCACATATTCTAACATGAAAACAATGCATTTATCATCTAAAAATATTCTTTGTTTCTTCTCACAGTAAAACTGATACAGGTAGTAGCTTAAAAAGTATCTAATAAAGAACCACAAACCAAATATGTATTTTGACTCATAAGACCTGGGCCGTACAGGTGGGTCAGTGATTAAGAGCACTGATTGCTCTTGCAAAAGACCCAGGTTTGATTCCCAGCTCCAGCATGGTGGCTAACAACTGACCATAACTCCTGTTCCAGGGATTCCAATGCCTTTTTCTGACCTCCATTGACTCTTCATGACACAGGTGCACTTTACATACATGCAAGCAGTACACTCATACACATAAAATAAACATAATAATTTTTTAAAGACCTGAAATTACCTTTGGTAACTATAGCTAATTTTATTGATAAGTATTCTTTAACTACTTATGAAGAAACAGAAACCAAAGAAATGAGGTAATTCTTTGTGGCTGCAGATACACAACAAATATACATCATTTGGGCTGTTAGAAAAACGTAATCTCAGGAACACTGAAATGGCTCACCAAATGAGCTTGCCACCAAGCTTGACTACTTGAGTTCAGTCCCAAGTACACACATGATGGAAGAAGAGAACTGACTCCCATAAGTTGTCCTTTGACCTCCAGTCCTGCCAGGGAAAGAATATGCCCCCTCCCACACACTAAATAAATAAATGTAAACTATATTACCAATCATAAATAGTTTCTCTCTCATAAACAGGAGTCTTTATCTTCTGTGGGAAATTCAGCTGCTTCTAGTGATTCCCATGACAACCGTTCTGTTTTACCTAGTCTTCGTTCACCTTTGCCCATATTTTATACCATATTATCATGTACTAGCTTATATTATGCCTATGGATAATCCTAATTATCATGAACTGTTTCTGCTATAAATACAACCTTAAAGGTCATCAGGGTAAACCATCCTGTTCCCTGTTACTCCAGTCCTTTCCAGTAGAGTATTGAAATCCTCTTTTTTTAAATATAGCAATTAACTAGCCTGATTACAAATTTTTCATGGATTGTGGTTTTTACATTAATATTTTAGCAAAATGCTGGCACATAGGAATACCTGAGCAGATATCAACCAAATAAGCAATAAATATATGTTTAGAAATAAAATCAGCTGGTTACTAAGTTATATTCCATTTTTCAGTGATTGAAAGGAGTATTTTCAAATGCATCTCCCATTTCATTTTCTCATCACACCAATACAAGCCACATACTGATATTCCCATTTTGAAATTATAGAAATGAAGCAGAAAGAAGCAATCAATTGAGTACACATTTATTGATTTCTTGCCATGCTACACACTGTTTTTAAATAGACAAAAATATTAGACCTCTCAAAGTACTGTTTTCTCCACGATGCCATGTTTCTCCCATCTTTAACCTCCACAAAAACATGTTTTTCTTCTGAATATTGAAATATTTGAAAACTCAAATTAAAAATAGCCAATGGCCTAACATAATGTTTCACATAGAACATGTACTCAGAAAATTTTATTGAATAAATGAATGAATTGCAACAGTATTTTTTTAACTTTCAAAATTTACATTCTCTAAGAAAATGACAAGACAGTCTTATTTAAACAAGTATGGATAGGTGATCTATTGGGAATTCCCTTTTGTTCAATTGCCCTGACATTTATAATTTAATTAGAGTATTTCTTATAATCAGTATATCTAATACTGCAAGACATAAAGGAACCTTAACTATTCGTATTTCCTAATTATTTTCACTCAAAACAATATGCATTTATGTGCAAGGAGTCAGAAGACAAGCATTGTCCTTCTAATTTATATATGTTCCAAAGCTAGGCCTCAGATAAACTATAAAGAACAGTGGATGAAAATGAAGAGGTTGGTTTCCTAGCTCTGCCAGTCTATCAGCATGCTGTGAAATCTATGGGGATTGTATCAAAACTAAATGATACTTTTTGTTACTGCTTCAATAGTGACATCTATGAGATCAACTTCAGACTTTGGAATACAAAGTATGGTTTCTTATAAAACCAATAAATTTGTCTTAAAATAATAGTGTTGTACACTTTCTATCTTTTTTCTGGAATTCTTTTTGGTTCTAAACATACAAAAAATGATAAAGACTTTGAAATTTAGAAAAAGAAAACTGAGAATTTTAACTTTGCCAAGATAAATGCTAGCTAAATTATTAAAGAACATAAAAGATGTAACCAATGTTATATCCTCTAAAGAACTGTGCAACAGTAGTGATTCGGGATATTCATATAACCTAAATACTTAAAAACATAACATCTCTTCTTTTGTGCTTGCTAAATTTATTCCTAATTTTCCCCTTAAATTTTGAATAGAGGTTAATAAAGGGACATTTTTCCTGAGAAGAAAGGAAAAGAAATGGATTACCTAGAGAAAAGTTTTTGTGGAAAGAAACAGGCTACTCAAGCTCTCAGAACAACTAGTAATTAGGATAAATTTAGTAAAATTATCAAGTCTATCTTTTGCTGTTAAGGTCTCCTCTCAGCCCTTGAACAACTATGGCTCTTCTTAGTCTAAACTGTACTAGACCTAATTCTGCTTTCTGTTGGGAGACCACCCACATTTAAATGAAATTAATGACAAATGGAGATTGATCCAGTCCACAAAGAAAAACATGTGAAATTAGTAGGAAGCAGCAGAGAAATGCAGTTTTTTTTTTTTCCCCCGAGTATCTTGAGCAAAAGGTACCTTTCTTAACATCTAGGAAATAAATGAGTCTCTACTCCACAGGAGAGCCTTGGGGATTCTTTCACTTGCCTATCTTTTCCACATTGGCAAACATAATACAGAGTGCTATCTCAAAATTGATCTGCACTACTGATGATCCAGAGCAAACAAAAATGTGTGAGAAAATCCTCCTGTGCTCCATCAGGTCCCCAGTTGTAATTGTCTGCTTGCCGGTCTCAGTGGTGTTACAAATTATGTCCAGGGATTCCCAGTAACTGGAAGCAGAGGAGCCCCAGAAATAGGGGCAATTTGGGGCTGGAGAGATGGCCTAGCAGTTAAGAACACCGACTGCTCTTGCAGAGGACCCAAGTTCGATCCCCAGCACCCACATGGCGGCTGAGAACCGTCTTTAGCTCCAGTTCCAGGGGAAGACGACACACCCTCTTCTGACCTCCAAAGCATTGCAGGACCAGGACACAGGTGCACAAACCTACATGCAGACAGTACATTCATACACATAAAAAATAAAATGAAATAAAGAAATAGGGGCTATAAATCCCCATCCTAACAGGCCATCATCCCCTCCAGTGTAGTGGCAATTGTGCTTTGCTGCCCCTGGTAGAAAGGTAGACTCACCAGGAGCTCCCTGAAGTCCTTATAGAGAGATCAGATTGTTATGTCCTGAACGAGGAAGAAGGAAGCTGCAGAAAATCCGTTGAGCCATATGAAAAAAGATTTTTAGCCCCAGTCCTGACAGTCAATTAAGGAAAACCACTGGAACTTGGTTCTCAACACTGAGCAAACTGTTTTCTTTTTATGGTAAGTTTTTATTGAATTTTTGTGTATTTCATACAGAACATCTTAATCATCTTTAAACTCTCTTCCTCATTGGCACCCTCCCATAGGCCCATCCAGTGCATTTCATGTATTCTGTCATTTGTATTAAGGCCTATCAAGTCAAGTTAGTGTCCCCAAGATGTTCCTCAGTGCAAGTTCATCCTCTGACGTCTAGGCAGCCTATCTAGAGTCCCTCCTTTTAAGAAGATAAGCTCTTCTGGACCCGGGTTCAATTCCCAGCACCCACAAGAAGGCTAAAAACTGTCTTTAAGCGGGGTGCGGTGGCACACGCCTTTAATCCTAGCACTCCAGAGGCAGAAGCAGATGGATCTCTGTGAGCTCAAGGCCAGCCTGGTCTACAGAGTGATTTTTCAGGCAAGCTGGGGCTATAGGAAAACCCTGTCTAAAAAAAAAAAGAATGCTCAGTTTTTGTCCAAGCTTTATATGCATATCACATGGCATTTCAAGGTATGGTAAAATAATAAGATACCTGTATTAAATTAAATTATTATAAACACTCAAGCTAGATTACTAATGGCCTGAATAGGATTGTAAATATACAGAGTTGTTAATTTTCAGTCCACTCCTGGCTTGCACTGGACTCCCTGTTACAGGTTAGGATTAAATGGACACAGACAAATAGTGGGTTGCCTATGGCTACTGAAAAATGTACTTTATTTAAAAAAATGTATTAAAAAAAAGAAAAATGTACTTTAAAAAAAAAGAAGATAAGCTCTTCCTCACCTGGCAGCAATTGGCTGCCAGTGGGTCTTTGGCTAAGATTGGAGCCTGCTGACCATTTCCTCAATTCCGTACTGGGTTTTTGGCTGCTTGAATGTCCATGGGTCTTGTGGATGCTGAATACCATTGCTGTAGATTCATATGAGCTGGATCTCAGGAGCCTGTAGGACTCTATTTCTATATGGTCATGCACCTCTTCCCAGGCTCCTACAGGCTTTCTTCCCTGTCTTTCAAAAGGATCCCTGAGGCCTGCGTGGATGGAGTTTAACATAGGAATCCTGTCCAAGGACTCACATTCTGCAGACTCTTATTCTCTATGCTTTGGCTACTTGTGGCTTTTATGTTCATGGCCCGCTGTTGCATGAAGGAGCTTCATTGGTGTGAGTTGAGAGATGCATTAGTGTTCTCTCTACTCCTCGTTCCACTATGCTTCAAGAGCTGTGTAAAGGTTGCACTGTAGATGTGTCACTTAGGGTTGGAACTCAAGATAATCTCTGTGACTGAACATTTGTGGAACTCTGTAATAATCTCTGTTTATTGCAAAAGAAACTTTGATGAGTGATGACAGGGATATATGTCTGTAAATATAAGGATCTGTATTTCTACACATAGTAAGAAATTACATTTTTCTAGGGATGTGACAGCCTTGGGGTTAGCTCTAAGATATATGACTTCTTCAGCCACCTGTACTTGGCTATTTTTACATGAGTTTCCTACCATTGAGTAGGCATTAAAACCAATTAGAGAACTGTTGATTACCCTCCAAGATAAAAATGTCACTGCTGACCCAATATAATTTGTTGTGCCAGTCATTGATGTGGTTATTGGGCCTTAAAGCTAAGGTTGGACCGATTGATTTTTTTTTCTCCTTAGCAGCTTGTGTACTGTTCTCCAAACTTTTGAGAGCCAACCATCAGGGAGGTGGCTTTCAGGACAGTACCGGCTATATTGCTTCAAATCCTGTGTCCAAAGTATGTTCTGTCTTCAGGAAAGCAACCAAGGGTTGTGGAAATAGGGTTTGTAATTTCTAGAGCCTCTTGGACTACCCTGGCCAACAACTCAAAGGGAGGTTTTTCCTGTCTGGCACTATTTCTTGTTTTGTTGCCTTCAGCTATACAAATAGATTCCTGCAGAGATATTTTATGTGCAATTTGTCAGTAGTTTTTTTTTTTTTTTAACTAATACTGTTCCCTCTGGTAGGCATTATTTATATTTTCATATTCTCTCTCTCTCTCTCTCTCTCTCTCTCTCTCTCTCTCCTTATTTAAGCTACCCTCTCCAGTTAAATTATCGCCGCCTTCCCCATTTCTCCCTTGATAATACCAGTTTCCTATGGTTCAACCTCTCTTGAGGTCCTTCTTCTCTTTTACCCCCATAGATCCTTGTATAACTCCATTCTCCCGCTCCCATTTAAATACCCCTAACTTTTCTATTTATCTCTTGGTAAGAGCTATTTCCTACTGTTCTCTCTTGGGTTCCTTCTTTCCTTTCCCTTCCTGGTTCCTTTACACATTCTTGGTTTTTGCAATGACATCAAGATGTATAGTCCCATATAAGGATTTAGTATTAGATTCCACAAATGAGGCAGACCATATGTCGTTTGTTTTTCTGAATCGGTGTTACTTCATATAGTCTAACAATTACTGTGATGATTCTTCTCTCTCTTTAAATATGGAAAAAAGTATTTAAGAAATATCTTTAGATCTCTAAGATTATTGATATCTCTTCAGCAAAGAACCTTAGTCTATACACTTGAAAGGAAAAGGCTAGGAGCAGATTTCCACTCCTTGTCACAGAGGAATCTATTATTACTGCAACTAACAGAATTTCTATTACTCATCACTCTACTGAAAAAAGGGAAGAAGAGGTAACCAGAAGAAAATAGACTTATTCAAGTCCCAGGTTGAGGAAAATGAAAGAGATCTTTCTGTCTCTTAACTTCTATCCTCATGGTATATTAGTTTTGGAGGGATTTTATGCAACAGTAGGTGGGAAATACCTTTCCCATCCCCAGGCTGAAGAGAACCATCTTCAGGTATTGTCTGGCCATTTTCTTTGAAATATGTCCTGGATGGAGTTATTCTTTCCATTTTTCTTTGGAGATCAGGTTGAGCTGCATCAGTGCCCATATTTTCCTTTTTAGACAAGCACATTTTGTTTTGCAGAAGTTAACTTTGTATAGCTGAGGGGAAGGAGAGGAATTAGAGAAGGAAGGAGGGAGAGAAAACTGTTTCCCATACACACGTTGTATTTTTACTGCATATCAAATAGATCAAAATGGAAGTTTAGCTACCCTCCCCCATGCATTGTTTGGAAGACTCTCTTATTTCCCGCATATCCTTAGGTTAGGTAAACATTAGATAAATATCGTAAGTTCATATTTTTTGATTCCTCCTCTTTCAGTGTTTTCTATAGGAATCCTAAGGGTTTTAGAGCCCTGCTACACATATCCTCTCTTAGTTTTTGCCCAGCTTCACTAAGATATAATTGACAAAAATTATTGAGATTCAAGCCTGGGGTGGTGGTGCACACCTTTAATCCCACCACTCGGGAGGCAGAGACAGGTGAATCTTTGTGAGTTCAAGGCCAGCCTGGTCTACAGAGCAAGCTCCAGGCCAGCTGGGAGATAAGGGAGAACCTGTCTCAAAAAAAAAACAAAAACAAATTGTTCCAATCCAAGTATGTCTTATTATAAGGATACACTACAAAATAAATTCCACATATACATACATACTATAGCATGCTGGCAAAGATGGTTGTTTTTGCTAACAATTGCATCGTTGTATTTATCATGTATTACTACTATAAAGCACTCTATCCACATTATTTCTCCTTATGAGTATCTTACATTTTTAGCTTTCAAAATTAAGCAGATCTCAGCCAGTAGTCAAATATTGGTCTCCTTGAGTCAAGCAAGTCTCCTCCGCCAGCATCAGCTACACCTCACCTGCCTGGAAATACCGTGCAGCAGTGGCAGCCATATGTCTGTATATCCCAAAAATAATTGGCTAGTAGCTCTCTCCTTTGAGGAATAATTCATGGCTGATGCCACAAGCTTACATCCTCTAGTGGTTAGGAGATGTTATAAGCCACAGTAAGACCTTGTCATCTTTTACAGAAAAAATATAGTTCATGGATTAGCATACCACCCAAACATCTGTGTCTATACCAACCTAACCTACCATAATAATTAGTACTGTTCAAATGAATGTATATCTAATTGCTTGTGATTCATTAGTAGGATTGAAAGGTTATTCCTGGATAAACGGTCAACCCATGAAAGGAAACAGCCTGCAGGGGATCCAAGCCCCCACAAAAGGTAAAGACTCCTTCCCTCTAAACTGGGATACCTGCAAGAAGAGGGCGATAATGCCCTGCTGTCAAAGACCTGATGTTAACATAGGAAAGATGTATTGAGACCACACATGCAAGTGTACAGATGGTCTCTGGAATACCAGAGAGTGTTACCAAAGGCCACTATACCAATAAAGCAAATATGGGTCTCCTTGAGTCAAGCAAGTCTCCTCCGTCAGCACCAGCTACACCTCACCTGCCTGGCAATACTGTGCAGCAGAGGCAGCCATATGCCTGTATATCCCAAATCTAATTGGCTATTGGCTCTCTCCTTGGAGGAATAACCCACAGCTGATGCTACAAGCTTACACCCTCTAATTGTCAGGAGATGTTATAAGCCACAGTAAGACCCTGTCATATTCAACAGAAAAAAATGTAATTCATGGATTAACATACCATCCAAACATCTGTGTCTATACCAAAGTAACCTACAATAACAATTAGTACTGTTTAAATACCTATATATCTAATTGCTTGTGCTTCATTAGTAGGATCGAAAGGTTATTCCTGGACAAACTGTCAGCCCATGAAAGGAAACAGCCAGAATTGACCAGAGTCCAAGTCAACAGCTCCAGAGAGAGTGGACTGTTTTACCTCTCATCCACCTGTGCCCCTTTTCTAAGCCTAGGGAACAACCTGCGGAAGAGGGGGCGTGGTAGAATGTAAGGGCTGCGATTGGGGTGAATGGTGAAACTACAGCAATGTAGTCTGGACACTCATTTAACTGCTTGAAAACTTGTTTTACATGAAGGATGGTTGTACTTCCCATAATATCACTAATATGGCACAAAATCATGGAAAAAAACTGAGAGAAAGATGCAGAGCAGTTTTATGGCAGAATGGGATGGGGGGTGGGGGGAAGGGAAGGGGAAAATGCCTGAACTGAATTGGAAAATGATGTATGAAATACACAAAGCATCAATAAAAAAATTTTAAAAAAAGAATTGAAAAAAAAAAAAAAAAGAAAACAGCCTGAACTGATCAGAGTCCAAAACGACAACTCTAGAGAAAGTAGACTGTTTTGCTTCTCGCCCACTTGTGCCCCTTTTCTAAGCCTAGGGAACAATCTGTGGAAGAAGGGGCATGGTAGAATGTAAGGACTGTGATTGGGGTGAATGGTGAAACTACAGCAATATAGACTGGACTCTTATTTGATCAACATGATTGTACATACAAGCCCCTCCAGCTGGATGGTAGGAGCCTTGGGCTGTGTGGGTTTGGGCATAGCTGCTTGCAAATTGGTTTTACATGAAGGATGCTTGTATTCACTACTTATTACTTATTGTTTAAAAAAATCAAATGAAAAATGAGAAAAAAATTAAGCAGATCTCCAGGCAAGGTGGTGCACACCTTTAATCCCAGCACTCAGGACGCAGAGGCAGGTAGACCTCTGTGAGTTCAAGGACAGCCTGGTCTACATAGTGAGTTCTAGGCCAGCTGGCAGATAAGGGAGACCCTGTCTCAAAAAAAAATGAAAAATTAAGCGGATCAAGATGGACATGGCAGATCATTACTGTAATCCCAACAAATGGGAAGCTCAACTTTTTCATGAGTTTGAGGCAAGCTTGTCCTACAGGGCAAGTACCTGGGCGACCTGAGCTGTAGTTTGAGACTCATTACAAAAAATTAAAAATAAAATAAACAGAACAGAATAGATCACCACTTTCCCAATGTAAATATGATAAAACAATGTAACATTTGGCATATATACTTGGTAAAAATTAATTGTAGTATTAGTGATGAGCATATTTTGAAAGTTGGAGCATGATCAAAAATAAAATAAACCATTTGCCATACCAAGATCTATTATTCTTTCACTTTTTATAGGCAGAATAATATAAAATTACAAAGTAAATGTATGAAAACATTTTCTTGGAGACTTATTTTTTACAATACGTGTGTGTGTGTGTGTGTGTGTGTGTGTGTGTGTGTGTATTAAAACAATGTAACATTTGGCATATATACTTGGTAAAAATTAATTGTAGTATTAGTGATGAGCATATTTTGAAAGTTGGAGCATGATCAAAAATAAAATAAACCATTTGCCATACCAAGATCTATTATTCTTTCACTTTTTATATGCCAGAATAATATAAAATTACAAAGTAAATGTATGAAAACATTTTCTTGGAGACTTATTTTTTACAATACGTGTGTGTGTGTGTGTGTGTGTGTGTGTGTGTGTGTGAGTGTGTGTATGTATTGCCTGCATGGAGGTCAAAAGAGGGCATCAGATTCCCGGAAACTGGAGTTAAGGATAGTTCTTACCTGCCATGTATGTGTTGGGAATTGAGCCCAGGTCCTCTGCAAGAACACCCAGTGCTCTTAACCCCTGAGCCATCTTTCCAGCCCCTTTCCTGAAAACTTCTTGATTTTCCATTTAAAAAAATGTTTTATTTTCAGATAGTGAACACATGTAATGATGGAGGGATGAACAATGGAACAAATGAAGGAACTAAAGGAATGAAGAAAAATCAGTAGCATGGTTGACTACAGAGAACATAGGTAATTAAAACATTGGAACCTTAGGTTATTGCATAAATCAATGACACCTTTTTCTTAGCTGCTTAAACACCATCCAACCCAACAATTGATGATAAATGAGTAACATTTTCAGTAAAGCAATAAAAATCTATTCACCATTATAGAGCCAGAGATTCACTGTACATCCTAGAACAGTGAGGAACTTGCTGTGTAGCTCACCCTGGCCTCCAACTCACAATCTTCTTGCCTCAGCCCATAACTGGTATGGTAAAACTTTTGTGCTACAATATTTTTGTGTTTCTGAGGATGACATTGAATGCCTTATCTCCTGTCTCTACCTCTCAAGTGTGGGATTACTGGTATGAGCCATGCCAGACAAATGGCTTTCTGTAAACAGAAGTCTAGTTTTTAAAAGTAAGGTATCATTTGAAACAGAGAGTCTAACAATTTTCTGTAAACTTCCCCATCTGCAGTTTTATTTATCATCATCCTTTAGTCACCATCTAGATAATCACTTTACATTTTTCTTACAAGATGTTATTTTATGTTTCTTTTTATCGAAGTTTTGTGCATTTCATACAACATTTCATAGACAAATTTATACACACCCCCCTTCCATGCCCTCCACCCCACCAGAGCTCATGCTTTCTTTCTGCCATGCATGTCTTGCATCTTCTTTTGTCTTTTTTAAATTTTTCGATGCAGAAGTTTACTGTTTGGGGCAGAAGTTTACGGTTCCATTCAGTTCTTTGAACCAGTCTTTTGCCGTTGTTGAGGTTCCCTCTAATTTGTATTGTTCCAATATATGCATATATACACACCACACATATGCCAAAATTAGGGCATCAGAAAATAAACTATAGGTTAATTCCAAAACATGTTTAGGGATTCACGTTTTAACTGTACAGTTGTATGCAGGTAAAAAGAAATACTTCTTTATATTCCTACATTACATTGCAGGTTTATTTATTTTGATGTGCTTATTTATAGTAACATCAGGTATTATATTTTCTAAAAAAGAAAGAAAAAGAAAAATTACTTAGTTTGCCTTACAAATGAGGATTTGGTGCTAGGATCCACAAATGAAGGACAGCATATTTCGTTTGGTTTTCTGGTACTGTGTTACTTCAGTTAACTTAAGAGCTTCTAGTTCCATCCATTTGCCTGCAAATTTCTTTCTTTACCATTGCATGTAGATGTATGACATTTTCTTTATCCACTGGTCAGTTCAGGGACACTTGAGTTGCTTCCAGCTCTTCACTATTGTGAAGAGAACTGCAATAAATATGGCTGTGCACATATCTCTGAAATAGGATGAGTTTGTGGATATATACTCAGAGTGATATGACTGGGTCAGGTTGTAGGTTCATTTTGAGTCTTTTAACAGTCCTCCACACTGCTTTTCATAAAGGTTGCATGAGTTTACATTCCCACTAGCAGTGCATGAGTGTTCCCCTTTCCTCACAACCTGTCCAGTATTTGGTATCATTTGTTTTCTTGATTATAGCCAGTCTTACTGGGGTAAAATGAAGTCTTAAAGTGATTTTTATTTGCATTTCTTGCGATGCTGAACACTTTTTGAGATGTTTCCCAGCCATCTTCACTTCTTTATTTGTGAAGTTACTCCATCTTTTGATTGGGTCATTTGCTTACTTGCTCCTTTGTTTTTTCAGTAATTTATGTACTTTGGATGCTAATGCTCTTTCAAATGTATCACTGGTGAAGGTTTCCTCCCACTCTGTGGGTTTTCTCTTTACTTCTTTAATTGTTTCTTTCACTGTACAGAAGCTTTTGAATTTAATAAGGTCCAATTTGTCAATTTTTTAACTTATTTCTTGTGAAGCCTATGTCTTGTACGATGCTTCCAACATTTTCTTCTATCAATTTCAGAGTTTGGGGGTTTCACATTGCAGTCTTTGATCCATTTGGAGTTGATTTTTCTACAGGGTGAAATGTAGGAGTTTAGTTTTATTCTTCTACAAGTGGTGATGCACTTTTGCCAACACCATTTGCTGAAGATGCTGTCTTTCCTGCACTGAGTCTTCCTGGCCCCTTTGTCAAGTATGAGGTGGTTGAAGTTGCATGTGCTCAACTTTGGATCTTCAATTTTGTTCCATTGACCTATGGGTCTGTTTTTGTGCCAATATTGGGCTATGTTTAAGACTATAGCCCTATAATATAGTTTGAAGTCTGGAATAAAAATCCCTCTTGCATTCCTCTTTTTGCTCACGGTTGCTTTGGCTATTCAGGGTCTTTTCCTATATGAATTTTAGGATTTTTTTTCTAGGTCTGTGAAGAAATATTGGGATTTTAATTGGGATTGCATGGAATCTATATTAATTTGTGTAGGATGGTCATTTTTACCATATTTATTCTTCCAACCCATGACCATGGGAGGTCCTTCCATCTTCTGTTGTCTTCTTCAATCTCTTTCTTCAAGGTTTTAGAATTTTCATTGCAGAGATTTTTAGTGTCTTTGATCAGGTTTTACCTGAAATATTTTATTTTTTTAGGCTATTGGGAAGGTCCTCTTCTATTCCTTCTCCTATTACTTGTTATTGGTACAAAGAAACGCTACTGATTTTTCTAGGTTAATTTTGTATCCTGCTACTTTACTGAAACTGTTATAATCATTTCTAGGAGTTTTCTGGTGGAGTTTTTGGCTTCCCTTAGGTAAACTATCATGTCATCTGCAAAAGGGATAGTTTGACTTCTTCTTTTCCACTTAGTATTCATTTAATTTCCTTTCTTGCCGTATTGTCCTGGAGAGCATTTCAAGCACTATACTGAAAAGGAGTGGAGATAGGGGCAGACTTCCCAGGTTCCTGACTTTAAGATGAATGCTTCTAATTTTTCTCCATTTAGAATGATGTTAGCTTTAATTACACTGAAGAATGTTCCCTCCAGTCCAGTTCCCTCTAGGACTTTAAAACATGAAGATACTTGAGATACAGAGACAGGTGGACCTCTGTGAGTTCAAGGCCAGGCTGATCTACATAGTAAGCTCCAGGCCAGTTGGGACTACAGGGAGACTCTGTCTCAAAAAGCCAAAAAAAAGTGTATCACTGCAAGACAATGGAAACTTGGAATAGAAAGGGGGAAATAGCAAAACACAGTTGTCAGATTAGCAATGTTGACAACAATCAGGAAAATAAAATTCAAAGCTATGTTCAGATTCCTTCTCACAGTAATTATAATGGCCAGTGTGTGTGTCAGAGAGAGAGAGAGAGAGAGAGAGAGAGAGAGAGAGAGAGAGAGTCTGTTTTGGGATAGGATGCAGGGGAAAAAAGAACCCTTATATAATGTTAGCGAAAATATTATATCAACTGTAAAACAGCTATCCTGGAAGTAAGTGTAAATTTCACTAAAGAGCTAATGAGGTGGCTGAACAGGCCAAGCCTAATGTGGCCCTAGTGCGATGAACTGAATTTGATCCTCAGGACCCACATGGTGAAAAGAAAGGTCTGACTTCCACAAATTATCTCCTGGCCTCCATGTGAGCACCATGGAATGAATTTATGTACACACACACACACACACACACACACACACACTGAGTAAATAAATATGTAAATAAATAAAACTCCAAAAAACATAAAATGAGTAAAAAGGAGACAATCTGGGAACAAAAACCATATCAGTAGAAAGGAGGAGAGGAGGAGAGTAGAGGTTAATGGAGAGTGGATATGGTCTCAAATCTGCATACAGTGGAGGTACCTACATGCCCATGCTTACTCAAATCAGCATACGCTGTTAAGCATAGTTAAGTAATGGAATTTTTTCAGATATAGATAGTGAGATTATTTCATTTTCAGGAAAATGGATAAAACTGGAAATCGCAGTGTTAAACAAAATACACCAGTCTCAACGAGGCATGGGGGTGCACACCTTAAGTCCCAGCACTCAGGAGACACAAGCAGGTGAATCTCTATGAGATGAAGGCTTGTCTGCCTGTGCCTATGTACATATCAAGTTTCAGGCCAGCTGGGACCAGGCTTTGTCAGGATGATGATAGTGGGAAATAAAGGGATGACTATGATCAAGTATGTTATATGTGTGTATATTGACTTTTTATTAACCAGACTTTTTGAGAATAAGGTACATCCCATCATAGTCTTCAGTTCACCACAAGAGTGACTTATAATAAGTGAAAGAGGTGGAAATATCAGTCACTCAAGAGTCCATGGGTAGTCAGAAAGGTTCCCTTACTCAGATGCATACTTGTCTACACACACATATACATGCATCCTAAATTTTTCAATATGATACCAAAACCCTATATTTTCATTGAATCATCCTCCTTCATAAATAAAATCAGTGTCGGAAAAGCCTTGCATGTTGTTTTGTAGATCCATTACCAAAATATATCCCTAACAGGAAAACTGACCATGTCCATATAATAATAGGTGAACTATCACTGAAAGAAACATAAAATACATTGTAAATTGAGTATTCTTATTGCAAAAGCTTTGGAGAAGAGTGTAAAGGAAAGGTAAAAAAAAAAAAAACACTGTAAAGATACCACCTATATTTAGCCCTTCTCTACCACCATTTCCTAACTCAGGCTTCTTATAATAAGGGAAACCAAATAGGAAGAGAGGTTAAAAATATTGCAGTAGAGTACATTGGTTATTTTAATGCTTAAAATAAGACTGTTTGCTAAACCATATAAAGGGCTAAAAGAACAGTGAGATCCAGCTGAGAGGTCACTGGTCTGGGATCTGCAAGGCACTAAAGAGAAACACCTTCTACTTGTGAAAGAGAGAGTTAATTAATTCTATAAAGTGTGAAAACCACTATGCAGTGCAAATGCTGCTGAACAAAGAGCTTTATAACTCCTGCTGCCAGCCCCCAAACTACAGGTCAAGTGACTGGAACACTATTCAGCCTGGTGGTTGACTGCCTCATGGTCTCTACTCTACCTTAAACAAGTGAACATTATTCCACCCATGGGGATCAGAGCACAAAAGGTGGCTAGGAAGTTTTCTTGGAGGTGAATGCCAAGCTTGTGACTGAAGGCCCAAAACTTTTCCAGAACATAATGAAGATGCCAAAAGGGGCCTTGAACACAGGCATGACAAACATCACAGAAGGAACATGTAAGCCTGTCTCAGCATTAGTAAGATATGATCACATGTGGAACAGACTCACTGTTTTTGTCTGTTGTTGTTTTTTTCCATCTTTCTGAGACAGGGTCTTCCTGTAGCTCCAGCTGTCCCTGAACTCACTACGTAGACCAGGCTGGCATTGTACTCACAGAGATCCACCTGCCTCTGCCTCCCAAGTGCTGGGATTAAAGGCGTGTGCTACCACGTTTTGTATCTGTTTGTTTTTGAGACAGTGTATAGCCCAGATATCCATCAATGAACAAACAACTAGCTAAAGAAAATGTGATATATATATATATATATATATGTGTGTGTGTGTGTGTGTGTGTGTAATATTCACCCATCAAGAAGAACAAAATCTTGCATGAGTGTGCGTGTCTCTGTGTGTCTGTGTGTCTGTGTGTCTATGTGTCTGTTTGCCTGTGTGTGTCTGTGTAATATTCAGCCATAAAGAACAAAATCATGTCTTTATAAGAGAATGGATTGCACTCAGTCTCATCCAGTTTAGTGAAATAAACCACAGTAAGATGGAAAAATATCTCATGCTTCTCTCATGTGTATAATCCAGAAATAAGAAAAGAATTAAAAATTATTTTTATTTAAAAAATGGAAGTCAGAGAAATAGATGGGAATGGAGAGAATAGATAAGCAGGTTTAGGAACAGTAGCTAGGAACACAAGTATTATCCAAGTACTTTGTATCCATGCATGAAAATCTCACAAAGAAACATTCATTTTATAATGACTATATGCCAATAAAATTAAAGTAAAAATATGTCAAAGCTGCAAGACAGACAATAAATAATATAGGACAACATTTAGGGAATTTTAAGATTTATTTTATTATTTTTATTTATGTGTATGCATGTGTCCACATATATGTGTTGGTTATCCCAGGAGTCCAGAAGAAGGTGCTAGATCCCCAGGACCAGGAGTTACAGGTGGTTGTGAGCTGGAAACTGTGGATGCTGGGAACTGAACTTTAGTTATCCAGAACAGCAAGCACTCTTAACTGCCCAGCCATTTCTAGTTCCTCTTAAATAATGTTAGCAGTTACTTTAAAGTCAGATCTATTTTAACTCAGCAAAATATGCCATAGTATATATTACAATTAATCTTTCAAATGTGAAAGATAAACAGAAGATTCGGTGGTATAAGAGAAAAGAAAGAAGGGGCTGAGTGGATGGCTCAGATTGGAATTTTCTGGCTGTTCGAGCTTAAGGACCTGAATTTGGATCATGTGCACCCATGTAAAAAGTTAGGTACAGATATAATCCCAGTGCTGGAGAGTGAAAGACAGGAAAATCTGAGGCTTGCTGGCTACTCAGTCTGGCCAACTATTGATCTCCAGATTCAGTGAAAAACTCTGTATAGAAAGAAAAGAAAGGAAGGGAGGGAGGGAGAGAGGGAGGGAGGGAGGGAGGGAAGGAGGGAGGGAGGGAGGGAGGGAAGGAGGGAGGGAGGGAGGGAGGGAG